>VYZP01018932.1:0-38873 GCA_013400635.1 Hypocryptadius cinnamomeus
GGGGGGCACTGCCTTTAAGTGTATTTGATGGATAATTCCTCATTACTCTAATGCATTTGCAAGCTGGGATAATTGATGGATGTTTAACAGGATGCGTTTCCGACAGTCGGCTGGAGAAATGGACTCCCATTACTCCACAAACGTTTCTTTTTACCATTGAACTCCTTTGTTTCAATTGATCCTCGCCTTTCCCATCACTTGCTGCTCATTAATAATCCCCAAAGCAGCTGCTCCCCCACTCCAGCTCTTCCCAACCTGCGATGCCGGAGGCTTTAGCAGGGGTTTGCAAGCAGATCTGGGCATTGCTGCAGTTTTATAATAAACAAGATTTTTTCCTCCCCAAAGTGAGGCAAAACCTGAGCAGGAGCAAGGCAGGCACGGCTGGGGTATCTCCTGGGTCCATCAGAGTGATACAAGCTGCTAATCAGGGGGAATTTGGGGTGAAGAGGGGGAGGTGGCCGGTCCGTGGGGCCGAGCCGAGCCCAAGGGAGAGGTCGCCCTTTGGGGCTGGTATCAGCCCAAGCCAGGCTTGGAGCTGAGCCCTGCTCTGCCTGCAGAGCTTTTATCTGCAGCTCCCTCTGCTCGGGAAGGGCAGCCAGGGGTTATCAGCTCTGCCTGTCCCCTGGCCAGGCTCCATTCCCACCCACAGAGGGTCCCTGTGTCCCCACCCTGCAGAGCCACTCGGGGGGCTGAGCTGCAGGGGAGATCTCCCACTTGCTGAGCAGCCTGGCATTTCATTCCCCTGGCATTTCCTCAACAGAACCCTTGGCATGGCTGTGGCAAACAGGGCTCCTTCCACTCCAGAGTCACCCCAGGCGTGGCTCTGGCCCTGCCCCAGTGCTGGGGGCACTGAAGCCCCTGTGTTCCAGGCTGCCAGGGGCCAGCAGTGCTCAGGGGATACCAAGGAGCTTTTCCCCACGGTGCTGAACTGTTCCCACTCCCAATCCTGGTGCATCCCAAACCAAGGTGCTCTCTTGATGTTCCCCTGCACCCTCAGGCCGATGCTCCCATCTGTATCCCTGCTGCATCCTGTATCCCTGTCCCCATCCTTGGCCACTCTCACCCTCAAGTCTGGGTTCAGAGCTCACTCTTCCCCTCCATTCCCCCGACCTCCAGCCTTGCAGGACCACCCCTCACACCTTCACTTCTCCTTCCCAGTTCCCCCAGAGCTGCAGGTGGGCCTGCAGCCTCGTCTCCCATCCCCTGACACCACCCAGCCTCACACAGCACTGGGCCAGGAGCTTGCACTGCTGCTCACACCAGGCACTTGCCATGATCTGACCCAACCCTGCAGCATCCTTTCTCCTTTGCCCATCCACATCTTGCCCAGGATGAGGCACAAGAGCCTTGGCACAGGAGAAGAGCATCCACAGGCCTGGCTTAAGGCAGAATTTAAGGGAAAGAGAAAAGAGATAAAGGAGGAAAAACCCAAAGTCCATAGAGGAGAAAATCAGCTGTGGCTGCTCAGGGGCTACAGAGACCCAAGTGGGTGGAAGGAGAGGGATCAGGCTGGATTTGGGTCAGCAGGGGAGATGGGACAGGACAAGACTGTGAGACCTGGGAGGGAGTGGCTGAGATGGAGTGGGGAATAGGGGATCCACAGATGTTCCTGCCCTGGGCTGCACTTGGGGGTCCCAAGGGACCCTGTCCCAGAGCATGGACCCACTTGATGGAGCCCACAATGCTGGGGCCAGTGAGAACAGCAAACCCCAAATGGCTGAACCATGGGACTGAGCCCCTGTGCTCCCCAAAACGTGGGCTGCACCCCTTGCACCCAGAGCAAACATGCCTGGGGCCATGGCTGATTGTCCCCAGATCCCCATGCCAGGGAATAGCTGGCTGCAAACACTCCCTGCTCCTCTGCACAGCCTGGAGAGGCAATAATCTGCTTTTGGGGGGCTCCCTTTGAGGTGTCAGCTCAGGAGGGTCAGGGGGTGACAGAGGAAGCCACGGCCCATGCCCACCATCCTCTACAGGACTAAAACCCTGAGAAGGGATGGGCTGCATGGACAGGGATGGGTGAGACCCCTCTGGCTGCAGACAAGGTGCTGAGCAGTGGGGGGACAGGGGGACAGCAGGGACTGGGATTTGTCACTGCTCCCATAAAGCACATCCTGGGATTTGTCACTGCTCCCATAAAGCACATCCCGGGATTTGTCACTGCTCCCATAAAGCACATCCCGGGATTTGTCACTGCTCCCATAAAGCACATCCCAGGCAGGTGCCTGAACCAGGCTCGTGTCCTGGAGATGCCCCCAGTGACTCTGGAGCTGCCCCATGAACACCCCTGCTCTGTCCCTGCCCATAATGGAGCATTTCTGAGTCAGGACAAGCAAAGCCTGGGCACACCTGGGGGGTCCCACAGAGCTGCCAAACACAGCTCTGATCCCCTCCTGAACTGCAGAGCTGGTCTTAAATCATCGCAGGAAGGCTGGTAAAAGCCTCAGCGCCTTCAAGCATGAAATACAAAGCACTCACCACCCCCTTTCAGCCTCTTCCCTGAGTGCCCGGCTCACCGCATGAAACCTTTTATATCCCCCCCTCCCCGTTTTCCCCCATCAGCCCGGAGAGCGCCGGCGCGCCGCCAGCAGCACAATCCCAAATTGCTCCCTTTATTAGGGAAAAAAAAAGAAAAGGAAGAAAACAGAAGCTTCGATTTCCTTTCTCACCTCTGAAATGGCCTGGGGGGTTGAGGAGGGGGGTGCGAGGCCAAAGTCCCCCCAACCCCAACACTGAGCCCAGACCCAAACACACCAAAGGGTTTGACTTTAACGGGAAGGGATCAGGGAGGCATTTTGCGGCGAGGGAGGGTGTGACTGCAGATGAACGACGGGGATGTGGAAGGAGCCCAGCGGCTGGATCAGCCTCCGGCAGGGCTGGTACCCACAAGAACCACAGCAGGAGGGCTGATGGAGCCCGGTGATGCTCCCGCAGGCAGGGATTGGATCGGGATGCTCAATCCCACTGCAGTCCCAGGGGGACGGAGGCAGCCAGGGGTGCCTCAGGGTGCTACCGAGCATCCTCCCTGCACCCCGGAGGGGGGGAGGGCCCCGTGGGACGATGCCCCGGCGGGCAGATGGGGCTGTGGGGGTGTCCCCGGGAGCCGGGGGAGCTGCAGATGGCGCGGGCTGGGTCCTGTCACGCTGCCATCAATCAGCGCCTGCTCCTCCGAGCGCGGCAGCGTCT
The DNA here is from genome assembly GCA_013400635.1 of Hypocryptadius cinnamomeus. Classification (NCBI taxonomy): domain Eukaryota; kingdom Metazoa; phylum Chordata; class Aves; order Passeriformes; family Zosteropidae; genus Hypocryptadius; species Hypocryptadius cinnamomeus. The sequence continues at coordinate 3,187 of VYZP01018932.1, forward strand.
CCGGGGTGTAAATCAGACCTGAACAAGGCTGAGGGTTTCTCTGCAAGACCTGGCCTCGCTGCTGGCACTCGCTCCGGTGGCAGCGTCGCGACGGGCAGACCTTGTGTCCCCGCCGGCCCGGCAAAGGGCGCCCGAGGACGTCTGCGAGAGGATGCTGAACGTGCCACCTCTTGTTGTGGGGGAAAACGGCCCAGAGGAGCATGAACGGCAGCTCCTGGCAGCCTGAAACCCTCCTCAGCCATGTTTCTCCTGTTTCCCACCCTCCCGTGCCCTGCTGATGGAGCCCTAGCTGAGCAGGTGTCTCCCCACCTGCTGGGCCCTGCTGATGTTTGCAGGGGACAATAGAACACCCACAGAGCCTGCACTGCACCCACAGAGCCTGCACGGCAACCACAGAGCCTGCAGGGCACCCACAGGGCCTGCAGGGCACCCACAGGGCCTGCACTGCACCCACAGAGCCTGCACTGCACCCACAGAGCCTGCATGGCACCCATAGCGCCTGCATGGCACCCACGGACCCTGCATGGGACCCACAGACCTGCACTGCACCCACGGACCCTGCACGGCTCCCACGGACCCTGCACTGCACCCACGGACCCTGTACGGCACCCACGGACCCTGCACGGCACCCACAGACCCTGCATGGCATCCACGGACCCTGCACGGCTCCCACGGACCCTGCACTGCACCCACGGACCCTGTATGGCACCCACGGACCCTGCATGGCACCCACAGACCCTGCACTGCACCCATGGACCCTGCACGGCTCCCACTCCCTTCCCAGACCAGGGTGTGTCTGTGCAACACCAGGATTGGCCCCCAAGCTGCCCCAAGGAGAGACTGGGATGGGGACAGGGCCTCTCCGGGGAGCCCCTGGGTGTCCAGAGCCTGTTTGGTCTCTGCAAGTGGCCTGTCACCTTGTCCCCATCCTGCCTGGGACAGGACAAGGCATGTGTCTGGGGGGGTTTCAATCCCCTCCCTCCCCATTTTCCTCAGCATCCTCTGGGTGTGGTGCAGACCAAGGTAGCACAGCATCCTTCCCCCGTGCTTTATTCTCCCTCCTAGTGCTGCGGCTTCCCAGCAAGGCCGGTGCTGCTGAATTGTTTCATCTCTTTCCAAAATTTGCCCCCCTGGGAGCCAGCCCAGCCCTCAAACTGTGCCATGCAGGCACCCCCGTGCTGTGCTGTGCTGTGCCTGGTCTGGGTATTGCTGGCATTGCTGCTTCACCCAGAGGCATCACTCTGCCATCAGGGTTTGCTCTGCAGGGTTTCACTTTCCTGCCCCTGCTGCTTCTCTGTTGTGCCCCGGGCTTCTCCCATCGCCCCCAGGCTCCCTCCGTCCATCCAAAGCTGGGGCACATTCCCTGCTCCCCACAAAAGGCAGCCGGATCTGCTCCTTCCCTTCCGCGGGGGGAGAGCGGGTGAGCTCCCTGCCTGGCTCATGTGAGCATCTTTCATCCCTGCAACGAACGTGCTCACATTTAGGGAGTAATTACTGCGTGGTGACTCAGCCGTTCTGGCAAACACCCGATGGCTCCGTCCCCGTGTGCTCCCTTCCTCCTGCAGCTCCCCTTGTCACCCCCAGCCCTGCTCAGGGATGTGAGCTCAGGGCATCCCCAGCAGCAACTTTTGGGGGAAGCAGGGTGGAGATGCAGCACAGAGACGTTCAAGCCCCGGGGACAGCGACGCTCTCCACGGGGCTGTGGCCCAGCCATCCGCCCGGCACATCCCGGGCTGGGGCTGCCAGCGAGCGCCCGGGAGCAGGGGAGGGCTGGGCGGCTGCGATTATTCAATCTGGAGCAACCCTGACCTGCTGACAAAGGCAAAGTTATTTTTAAAAAACAACCACTCAGCGAAATTCGCCTCCGCCGCTCGTCCTGCTGCTGCTGCTGCCCGCCGCCGGGAGAGATCCGGCCCGGGAAACGCTGCCCTGGGATGCCTGCAGCGGGGTCGGAGCGTGGGCTCTGCTCCACACTCTCCGGGCTCCCTCCCCCAGCCCCGCTGGCTTTTTGGGCTGTCGAATCTTCCACAGAGCCACGGGAGCATCACAACCTGCTTCCCAGCGCTATTTATAGCCCCCTGTGCACGGTGAGCCTGGGGCACCCCACACACACCCCGGGGCTCCCCAAAGCATCTCCCTGCTCCCTCCACAGGCAGCAGAATGGATCCTGAAGGGCCCAGGGATGTTTTGATGTCAGGGTGGTGCTCACTGCAGCAATGGCCGCGGTGCAGGGACTGGAGCAGCGTGGCAGGGGAATCAGCAGGATTGCAGGGTGGGAGAGTGGGGCTCCCCCATCCTCACTGCCCCCTGCTCAGTCAGCAGCAGCCTCACTCCGCCCGTGCGGGGGGGTTGCCCTCTCCATGCCAAGGCTGGTTGGCATCGGGGAGGGATGCAGCCAGAGGAAGGCTTGGTGTTTGCAAGGGAAGAGCTGGACCTGCTCCAAATTTCCAGGGTGAGAAAATCTCCCCAAGTCACGCTCCAGCTCCGAACAAATGCTCGGCTCCAGGGGCCGAGATGATTCACCCGGGTGAGACCTCAGTGCTCCCACCTTGCAGCCGCCCCCTTTTCCATCTGAGAACACTCAGGGAGGGTTAATTCCCAATTAAGGGGGGATGGCTCCAAGATTGCCTGGCTGTTGCCCAGGGCTGTGATCCCAGCCCCACTCGCCTTCATTCCCCGGAGGTGGCTGCGCTGCCCGGGAGCCCTCCTTCCCTTTTATTGCCACGAGGTGAATTAATACCCATTTCCTGAAGCTTTTATAGTTTCCTCCCAAATGGCTCTTACATCAGGGCCATATTGGGTTACAGCAAATACCAGCAGCAAGGAACGAGCCCAGGCTTTGCTATTCCTGAAGCCTCCCGTGCCTCTGGTCCCTCTCTCCCCAGCCACTCCCTTCCCCCAGAGCGAGGAGGATGCTCCCAGCAACAAACGACTCCCTTGAGATGTTGGGAAACAACGAGGACTCTTGTGAACCTCTGCAGGAGGAGCACTGGGCCGGCTGAGCCCCTGGGGGGTGGGGATTGGGGGGTGGCCCCTGGTTTCGGGCTGGTTTCGGGGTGCTTGGTGTGGCTGCTGAGGCTCCTGTCTCCGTCTCGCTCCGAGTGCACGCACACCTCTTGGGCTGGTTACTGTAGAAACGAAATTAGCACGGGGAGGGAATGCAATCCCAGAGCTAATTAAGGTAATTACAGCTTCACACCAGCTGCTCACGAGGTCCAAGGACCTTCTGTAACTTGTGGAGGGGATCAGGCGCTCCGGGGGACTTTGAATACCGATTCCCGGGACCACGCAGCTTCCGCGGTGGCACTTGTGTCACTCGCCAGTGTGACATTGAGCTGGGGGGACGCACGGTGCCAGATGTGCCTCCCAGATGTGCTGGCCCCATTGCAGCAGTGGGTTTCAGGCTGTGACTGGGGCCTGGGGTGTGTTTGGGGTCCCTGGGGAGCTGCTTTGGAGGGGGTCAGTGCTGGGGGGCTGGCAGGAGGTGCTCTGTGCACCCAGGGCATCCTGCTGCAGGTTGTACTTTACAGATGTGTCACTCTGGCTCTTCAGCTGGGGACAGGCTGACCTGGCAGGGAGGGAAACTAGAGCTGGCTTGGGGTCCCCCTCCATCCCATGAAGACTGGCTGGCTGGGGCTGGGATGGGTGCAGGCAGCAGGGAGGTGGCAGCACCTGGAGCTCGTGGGTGTCAGGGGTGCTTGGATGGGGTGCTGGAAAATGAGACTTCTGCTCCGGGCTTGGATGAGCCACTGGAACCAGTTAGACACACTGGGGATGGGGTGAACGACCACGGGGTCTGGCACAGGATCACCACCAGCATCCAGGGGGGCAGGAGCATCCCCAGAGCTCCCCAGCCTCCTTCCAGCTGGCAAAATGTTACCACCCAGCGGTGCCTTCCCAAAACCCATAGATTTTGGAGCCGATTCCTGGCACTGGTGGAGACGGGAGCCAGGGGAACGTGGCCAAACGTGTTTGTGCCGTGGCTGAAAGCGCCCGGTGGCTGCGGCGAGGGGCTGGGACAGCGGGGGCTCCGCTGCCCGGGGACCCGGCGGGCTGGCGGGGGGCCAGCGCTGGGGACAGGAGCGCCGAGTGCCGCGGTGTGTCAGCAGCAGCAGCAGCAGCAGCACCGGGAGCGGCTCCCGGTCACCGCTTCCCAGCAGCTGATATTTATTACTCAGCCTCGCTGCGGGGCCAACATGAAATGTGGTGGTACAGGGAGGGGAACAAACACGGAGCGGGGGGCGGCAGCGTCGCCCGTGAAACCTGATGGGTTTCCCCATCCTCCCCCTCCCTCTGCTCTCTCCGGCTGGTGGATTTTGATGGAGGAAAATAAAGGCTCACAAAAATCACTCTCTCTCTCTCCCGGCTTGTCCCCGTTTGCCCTGTGCTTTGGCAGCTCCGCCGGGGTGGGCTGGGACGTGGCGGGAATGGGAGCGAGGAGGGAGGGACGGCAGGAAGGGGCTCCCCTGGGATGCTTGGCCCCAGCAGGGTGATGGGACTAAACTGGGACCCTCCTCCTGAATGGGACCCCCCTCCTGCAGCCTGTTCTCCGTGGCTCTGGAGAAATCCAGTCATGATGTGGAACTGCCCGAGGTGTGCAGGCATGAGAACTGCCAGGTTGGTTTATGGATGAGAGGCAGGGATGGGGTCCCATGGGACAAAGAGGTGGGGGAGAAGGGGACAGATCCCTGAGCTGGTCCCCAGAGCTCGTCCCACACCCTGAGGAGGGTGGTGTGGGGAGAGTGAGGCAGTTCGGGTCTGGGGCTGGACCCGATGGAGGGAGGTGCATCCATGGCAGCAGGGTGGAACCTCGGCAACAAGGTGGATCCACGGGAGCAGGATAGACCCATGGCAGCAGGGTGGATCCACGGGAGCAGGGTGGATCCACGGGAGCAGGATAGACCCACGGGAGCAGGATGGATCCACGGGAGTAGGATAGACCCATGGCAGCAGGGTGGATCCTCAGCAGCAGGGTGGATCTGGTGCAAAGCCAAGGAGCCAAAGCAGAACGATGCAGCTGCTGCAAGGGGACAGATCCAGCACAGAGGGATGAGTCGGGTGCAGGCAGCTGGTTGTGCTGCAGGGGATGGAGCTGCTGCAAAGGGACGAGTCTGATGCAGAGGGATGTGACTCACAGTGACACGAGTGCCAGGCTTTGTGTATCCCCCCCAAGCCCTGCTGATCCCCTCTCCCGCCCCAGCATCACCGGCAAACAGGTCCATCACCTCCCCTCGCCCCCCCAGCAGAGCCCCACCTGTGCCTCAGTTTCCCTGTGCAGCCAAGGGGCAGAGGCTGCTCCGTCCCCGTTTCCCTGAGTGCCTCCATGTGTCCATCCACCCTCCAGCGGCACGGCGAGAACGGGGGCTCCGACCTCCTCCCGCAGCAGCCGGGAAGGGCCGGTGTGAGCTTCCCCCCGGGTTATTTATCACCAGCTCCAAGTGCCGGTGTGCCGCGGCAGCTCCCGGGGATATTTTTAGCCCGCTGCAGGGAATCACGGCGGCGAGGGCTCGGGAGCAGCAGGAGGGAGGCAGAGAGGGAGAGGTGCCGCAGCACGAAACCCTGCCAGCATTCCTGCTCCAAAAACCCCTTCCAGGGAGGATCCCCGCTCCAGGATGGCTGCGGGGTCATGCCCGGCCTTGGCACCGTCGCATCCCTTCGTGGCCTGCTGGGGCCCGACGGAGCAGGTCCCTGTGACACCCGAAAAGCGGGGGCTGCAGGCTGGGCTGGGGCACGCACCGAGGAGCCGAGGGCGGCTGCAGCACAGGAGCTGTGCAGGCTGCTGCTGTCTGCTCGAGACAGGAAGACATTAGAGAGCAGCGCTGTCTGCATCCCTAATCGGCCTCGCTCCGCCGCTGCCGCCCGCTCCCCCCGCGGCGCTGCGGGAAAGGCGGGCCAGGGACCCCCGGGAAAGCCGAGCCAGGGACCCCCGGGAAAGCCAGGTCAGGGAGCCCCAGGAAATTTGGGCCAGGGAGCCCCGGGAAATTTGGGCCAGGGAGCCCCAGGAAATTTGGGCCAGGGAGCCCCGGGAAATTTGGGCCAGGGAGCCCCAGGAAATTTGGGCCAGGGAGCCCCGGGAAATTTGGGCCAGGGAGCCCCAGGAAATTTGGGCCAGGGAGCCCCGGGAAATTTGGGCCAGGGAGCCCCAGGAAATTTGGGCCAGGGAGCCCCGGGAAAGCAGGGTCAGGGACCCCCAGGTGCTCCATCCCTGCAGTGGGTGCTGCTGTCTGCCTCGCCGCCACTGCCACCCCTGTTCCTGTGGGTGGGTGCTCTGCAGAACCCGTGTGGCACTGCCACACACCCCTGTGTGCACATGTACACACACACACCCCTCCTGTGTGCACATGTACACACACACACACACACACACACACACGTGTGCATCGCTGGCAGGGAAAGAGCATCCACTGTGAGCTCTGGGCTCACCCAGGCCTTGCTGAGCAGGGAGGGCCTCCTTGTGCCAGCCCCCCCAAACGCTCTGTAGTTTTATTCTCCTGGGACCCCCTTACCCCCAGTGCCAGCAACACTCCCCATTTCCCACACCCCAAAGCCCCTTTCAGCCTACAGCAGCTGCAGAGCAATCGGTGGCTGCTTCCCAGGCACCCCAGGATCTGAGCACACGAGGATCTGGGCATGCAGGACCAGGGTGGGGAACACCAGGGTGCAGGGCTCAGCATCCAGGACCAGAGCTGGGTACCTCGGGATGCAGGGCAGGATTCCCAGGACCAGGGACAGACACCCCTGGGACAGGGACAGACAGACATTCACCCCTGGCAGCGCCAGCGGGGCATGGGGCTGATGTGTGAGGCTCCACCCTCCTGTTCCAGGCAGTTTCCCAGTTTATTTTCTCCCCTATTCGATTCCAGCTGGCAGGATGGTTCCTATAAATATACATAAGGGCTCATTTACATGACAGTTTATTCGGGAGCAAATTCCACAGCTGCCTGGCAGACGCTGCTGCAGTGGGTGAGAGTCGTGCCCGAAACCAACCCTGCCTCAGTTTCCCCATCTGCAGCCCAGGTGACAGGGAATGGCTTTCCCCACATTTTTGACAATCCGTTCCTGGAAAACCCAGGGTGTTATTATCAAGGATATTTATAGCCTGGTAAATGTGTTATTAATATGATTATTTGCCGTGTGGCAATGGGTAATTGCCCTGGGTGGGGACAACACCAGCGTGTGTGAGGTGCTGCATGGGGACAGTCTCAGACCAAATTTGCCTCCAGCTGAGGGGAAACTCACCCCAAAAGCCCAGGAGGGCACTGGAATGTGCCTGGTGGGTGATGGGGTGGGGCAGAACCAGGGTCTCACCAGGGCAGGTGAGGGGGTTTGGTGGCTCCGTGCTCCAGCGCTGCAGTCCGGCTCTTGTTTCGATCATGATGATTAGCTGAGTCACAGCTGGGGTGCTGCTAATTAAATGTATTTCTTAATTAACAAGATCACAGAGAAGGCCTGCCAGCCCAGCTTGGCTTTCAATCACGGCTGACAGAGGCAGCTGCGGCCACGGGGCACGGCGGGCCCGAGGTGTGGCGAGCACCCGGTGCTCGGCGCTGCCCCGTGGCAGATCTGAGGATGCTCCGCTGCCCTCCTGCTCCACAAGGCCGTTCCCACAAGCAGCAGGAGTGTGAGGATGAGGAGGGCTCATGCCCGGCATCACCCAGCCCTGGCTGTCCCACTCTGGGCTGCAGTGAGTGTGTTGGGGCTCAGGCAGGGCCACCCCCTGCTCCTGCCCTGTGACTCAGGGCTGCTTCATCCCTCCCTGCCACCTGAGCCCCAACCGAGCCTGGCTATTAATTAATATTAATAATAACCTCCTGCAGCTGCTATTCACTGGCCTCAAAGCACAACCTGAAGTAACCCCCGTCCCGATGGGGAAATCTCCACTCCCCACCGGATGGGGAAACTGAGGCACGGGAACTGGGTCAGGAACCGTGCCAGAAGCTTTCCCTGCTCACCCATAGAGCCTGGAAAATAGGGAAGCAAAACCCCAGGGACTGCCCCCAGCCCCACAGCGACGCATAGACGGGTGAGCCAGAGTGGGTGGAGAGGGTTTTCCTAGCTGGGAAAAAAAAGAAAAAAAAAAAAAAGATAAATAAATAAATAAATAAGCCCATTGTGCCCCCCATGCCGAGCTCTGCCCTGCGGCAAGGGGCTGCCGTCTCCCTGGGAAGTGGGAGGCGAAATCCCGAGGGGATTTCGCGTGTCCTCGCCCGCCGGCGCGGGCGGGAATGGGAGCTGGGGCTTCTCCCGGATTTTGGCAGTCTGGTCATGTCCTGCCGGCAGAGCAGCAGGACTGAGTCACGTTCCAGCGGCAGCAGTGACTCACGGCCACCCCAGCCTCCCGGGGAGCAGCCGGCACATTGCAGAGATTCCTGGATGGAGGAAGGAAAATAAAATTAAATAATAACAACTGCCAGCTTCCCCCCCCACCACCTCCGCCCCTTCTTCCTTCCCCCAGCCTCCAGCAACAACAAGGCGCAAACAGCAAATTCCTGCGCCACCGGGAAACACCTCCCGCCTCGCCAGACGCCGGGATGCACGACCTGCTTCTCAACTGCACGAAATGCCCTTTGCCGGCACCTGCGGCAGGTGGAAGCTCCCCCCTCCAAACGCTGCCCCAAGCATGGGGACACCCCCACAGCGAGGTCCTGCAAAAATGGGGTGCAGCTGGGTGGATGCTGGGATCCCCCTCTGGATCTGAGCTGCTCCCTGAGGGACTTGAAAAGCAGGGTGGGGTACCCCAGGTTACACAATCCTGGCTGTGGGGTTTTTATTTGAAGGGGGGAGGTTATATCACAAATATTTTCCATTATTTAGCAACACCTCACATCCGTGAATCCCCGCATGCAGCGGGTGCCCCCAGACTCAGGGGACACAGGGTTCCCGCGTGTCCCCGCAGCCCTGGCACGGCGGGAGCGATGCCCCGGGGCAGGGCTCTGCTGTGGCTGCCTCTGAACTCCGTTTATTTATTATTTAAAGCGCTTGGCGGGAGCAGCGGAAGCCCCGGTGGGCTGCAGAGGCTGCGCTGCTGCAGCTCCGGCACCGCGGCGCTGCGGAGAGCTGCCCAAAACTCAGCGAGGGGGGAGCTGCCCCCTGCCCCACAGTGAGGAGTGTGCCACCCAAAATCTCACAGTGAGGGGTGTGCCACCCAAAATCTCACAGTGAGGGGTGTGCCACCCAAAATCTCACAGTGAGGGATGTGCCACCCAAAATCTCACAGTGAGGGGTGTGCCACCCAAAATCTCACAGTGAGGGGTATGCCACCCAAAATCTCACAGTGAGGGATGTGCCACCCAAAATCTCACAGTGAGGGGTGTGCCACCCAAAATCTCACAGTGAGGGGTATGCCACCCAAAATCTCACAGTGAGGGGTGTGCTGCCCCAAAAGCCCCACGTTAAGAGTTGTCCCATCCAGCGTCCCACAGTGAGGGATGTGCTGTCCCCGAGCAGGGACTCTGTGGGTCACAGCCCCTCCAGGGAATGCCCCTAGGGAACTCAACGCCCACAAGCACTGTGTGGGGCTGGCCCCTATGGAGGCAGCACCCACACAACCAAATCCCAGGGGTTATAGAGCAAAATCTGCTGCCCCAGCAGAGCAGACACCTAAAGAACAGTCCCAGAGAGCACAAACCCCCATCCCATGTAGTGCAGAGGGACCTGCAATTAGTGAGTGAGAGAACATGCCCAGTGGAACAGTCCCCAAAGAGTGGGACAGCCAAGCATGTACAGAACCCCCCTACAGAGCCTGTCCCTATGGATCAAGAGCCCAGACCCCACAGAGCAGCTCCCAGAGCGGCCCTGCAGGCTGGGGCTGTGGGGTTCTACAGGCCCACGTGGTTTCATCCCACCCCACACGTGCAGGGGCACCAGCCCAGGCCCTGCTGAGCCCCTTCCTGGGGATCTGAGGGAGATTGCACCACACAGAGCCCTGCAAGAAGGGACCACAACTGTGCCCCTGCCACCTCCTCTGCTATCTTGTGCCCTAGAACATCTCCACATGCCCCGGAGGTGTGGTACCCAGCTGGGGTTTGGGATGAGCACGGGGCAGTGGAGCCTCTGCAGGGACACAGGCTCCCCTGGGGCCGGGCTGGGTGCTCTCTGTGATGGGTGTCCCAGCCCCAGCACGGGCACTGTGGGTTTCACAGGGTATTTTGGTCAGTGCTTACGGGAAGAGGCGTGGGGGGGCCCGCGGGGGTTGCCAGTAAATGGCCTCTGAGCCTTCCCCATTCTCGAGAATAGGAAACTGTGGCTTCTGCACGGGGGTTTCACTTTCTGTTCTGGAGGCGGGAGGCCAAACTGCTCTGCTTGACCACTGCTGTGGCACTGCGTGGGGATTGAGACAGGCAGAGAAAATTCATCAGTGTATTCTCTGCACGTGTAAAAATTTTTTTTTTGGGTATCATGCAAACCCCTTAAAGTTTGGTCTCCCACCCTCCTGTTTGGGGATGCTCAGGGCAGTGATGCTGTCTCCCTGTCTTTGAGGGTGGCACAATGCCAGAGCCATGCCAGTGGCCTGCCCTAGTGCCCTGCCACTCCCTCCCTCCCTGGGCCACCTCTCCTGTGTGGCAGCCCCCTTCCAAAGCACCCATGGGTGCTGCAGTGGTCCCAAGGGTGCTGGGGGTCAGGAGGGAGGAGAGCAGGAGCTGGTAAAAATAGCCCCAGGTGCCCTCTGCCCCGGGAGCGATTCCTCACTGGGTAAACAGGAAATTTATTCTTAGGCCATTCACGAGCTGAGCTGAGGGCAGCTCCCTGCTCAGGGCTAGTTTTGTTCCTCTGACACAGCGGTGACGCCGAGGTGCAAGGGCCACCACGCAGAACCTTCCAGCCCCGCGGGCTTCCCCTTGCTCACTCTTTCCTCCCCGCAGCACCCTGCATGCCCCGGCTTTTCCAGGGCTGCTGGAAGGGGTTTCCCCTTCCCACGGGGTGACAGTGGGAGGTGAGGGCTGTTTTGGGGTGTCTCTGGAAAGCCCTGTTTGTGCTGTTTGCATCTGGGCTCACATGGCACCCTGAGGGGCAACTGCTTTGGCAGAGCTCTCACCCTGACATGCAGCTCCTCCTCTCCCCCTTCCTTGACAGGATCTCTTCAGCTGGAGGAGATAAAGCCATCACAGTTTGCCCTTTCCCAGGATGAGCTGAGTTGAGAAGACTGAGGAAGGACATTGCTCACAGCTTTTTCCTGTCTCCCCAAAGCCCCCCAGGGTGGTGACAGCTGTGATTCATCTTTACCCCCCATCCTTTCCCCAGGTGTTGTTCCCATTTGCAGCACCCTGCTCCACCTCCCTTCCCAGTTTGCAGGGATCTGTTCAGCCTGTGACACCCCTGGGCTCTGCCCAAGGCTGCTCTGCTGGAGCTGCTGCATGGTCCAGGCAGCAAGCCCTGCCTGTCAGGGATCATGGCTCCTCCAGCTCTGGGCATGAGGCCCCTGGCAGGCTCAGAAGTGGCAACTTCTCCTTGGGCAACATTTCTGGGGAGCTAAAGAGGACTCAGAGAGAAAAATGTGGAGCTGCAGCCCAAAGCACTGACTGAAATGAACAGGGGTGCTTGTTATGCTGATGATAGAGAGGGGGTTCCCCAATGTTTCCCCAGCAGCACCTGTATGGACGTGACCTTGTCCCAGAGTGTTTTCCCCCTGGAAATGTAACTGAGGGAGGTACAGGGGTGGAAAGTGCTTGTGGGCAGGCGAGTGCAGGGAAAGTCTGGGATGGGCAGGAGTGTGGGCTGGCTCAGTGAGGCAGGTGAGGGCTGTCTGTGGTTAAGGGGTACCCCCACACCCTGGGACTGCAGTGTGAGGCCAGGAGTGGTGACAAGCTGGAAAAGGGACATCTGAACCCAGCACTGGGGTCTCTGGGCTGTGAGGCTGAGTTACAAGCTGGATCCCTAATGTATTTGTGATATATATTGCAATGTGGAGCCACGAGGACAATCCCACGGGGCTCTCTATAAAACAGACGCCCAAAAAAGGCTGCACGGAGCGCAGAGAGGGGTCGCAGGAGGGGTTTATCCCGGCAGTCCGGTCCCACGGCTCTCCCGGCCCGCGGCATCCCCGCCCGGCCGCGGAAGGACGGGGCGGTGCTGCCCCCGCGTGGCCACCGGCGGCACCGCACAGCGCCCGGGCCGGGGTCTGCGGGGCGCGGGCTCCCCCAAATCCCCCGCTCCCGCCGCTCCCGCCGCTCCCAGCGGCTCCGTCCAGGGTGGAGAGCGAGCAGGGAGAGAAAGGGGATCCAACTTGTTCGTGTGCTGGCAAACGCGTCCCCATCTTGCCCCCATCGCGATGGAAAACCAGAATGCGGCGATGTCGGGGGTCTGCCCAAAGCCAGCAGTGAGAGCAGGCAGGGGAGGTGTGACCCCCAGGCAGCGCAGGGCCTCATTCTGCTTCATCTGCATCCTCCTCCTCCTCCTCCGGGTGCGTGATCCCCGCAGCAGAGCGCGCCATGGCCTTCATCCAGCGTTGTTTCAGCTCCTCAGTGTCGGCCACGAAGGTGAACACCTGCCGGGACTGCGCCAGCTGGAAGAGGTGCCGGGACTCGCTCTGGGGCATGTCCCGCACCTGGTAGCCCAGCAGGGGGATGGAGGTGTGGGCTCGGACGTCCTGCCAAGAAGAGAGACAGTGGTGGGAGGCAGGGGATGGGCACAGCGGGATGTCCTTTGGGCACAGCGGGATGTCCCTCGGGCACAGCGGGATGTCTGTTCCCTGGGGGTGCATTCCAGCCAGGCCTCACCTGGGGAGCTGCATAGATGTAGAGCACGAGGGGGTCGTCCTGTGGGATCACGAACCAGCCCCGCGTGCCCCCCTTGCCGTTCTTGTCCAGCAGCTGCAGGGAACTGCAGAGCAAACTCCTGCTTGATACCTCTGCAGCTCCTTTCTGCCAAAATAACCAACAAATCCCTCAATACCTCAATAGAAAGGGCACTGAGCTGAGATAATTTATTGGGGAATTCCCAGCCCACTCCAGGAAACCCCCTCAAAGCAGGAGCAGCTGAGGGGCTGTCCTGGCTATGACGGTGCTGCTGACATCCTGTGGCGAAGGGAGCCCTGGCTGCTGGAGGACGAGGAGGGAGATCAACACATCCACCTTCCGACTGCCGTGGGAGTGACTCCCACCCCTCCTGCTGCGGGTGCAGGGCCAGGCTGGGACAGCGAGGCTGGAGACCGGGGTGGGTGGCAGTGCTCAGATGGCAGAGGGGGTCGGAGCTCACCTCCAGGATTCCTTTGTGCTTCCCCTCGCGGTCCTCGAGCACCGTGTGGCCGGTCAGGAAGATGAAACACTCCTGGCAGACGCGGTTCGGGCGGTTCCCATCGTACTGCAGCTCGGCCTTGTAATCAGAGCAGCGAGCACACACCACCTGCAGCCACCAGACAGGGACACTGGTGACACTGGGGCAGGGCTAGGGGACCCAGCGACAGCTCCATCAGGAGCTGAGGGGCAGGAGCAGCCCTAAGCCTAGGAAAGGGGTGCAAGGTGCACTCCTGGCCCAGCAGCCACCTGAGCAGGCCAGGAGGGAGGGAGGGAAGGGGGCATGGGGGGACTCACATATCCACAGGCTCGGCAGTGGTGCCTCCGGCGGGTGATGGCGTTGAAGGGCTCCTTGCAGCGCATGCACATGGTCACCAGATTGTCCCGCACCCACTGTGGGGCTCGGCGGCCCAGCTCCTCTGTCTGGGGGTGGGGGACCATAGTCTGGGTGTCCTCAGCCTCCCCCCAGGTCGGTTTAGCTTGGGAAACTGAGGCACAGCAAGGTGTGTTCTCCCAGGTGGGGCACAGGGAGAGCAGCAGGGTTACCTTCAGCACAGGGGTGTCTGTCTCCAGTCCATGGACTGCTGTCTTAAAGGTCTCACTCCTCTTCTCCTTCCTGTCAATGGCATCTTGGAAGGCCTAGAGGGGAAGGCAGGGCTGGAGGGGCACTGGGGGTGCCCTGACCCAGGGCATCCAGCTGGGATGGGGGCTGTGCCCCCTCTCCCAGCACTCAGTGGTACCTTGATCCAGTCGTTCATCTCCTCCTCAGACCTAGGTACAAAAAGGACCTGGATGAGCTGTTGTCCCTCCTCCCTGAGGGTCTGCATGACTTCTCCCTTCCCCTTACCTGGCTTGGAGCTCCAGTGTCCGCTGTTTTCCCGACACCAGGAAGGTGTGAGGGAACTCAGTGTCCCTCAGCTCCCGCACCTGTGGGAGACCAGAGAAAGGATGTGGAGTTGAACCCACTTCCAGCAGCCCTGGACCTTTCTCCATCATGTGCGGCACAGGGATGTCCCTCTGGAACAAGCCCTTCAGCTCCTCAGATCCCACAGGCACAAAATTTCACTGGCATTTCCCAGGATCAGAGTATCAACCCCACTTGCAAAGCCACCCTGGCTCCAGCTCCTCCCTCCCTCCCGAGGAAATTCAGGCAGCAGCCACACCCCAGAGCAGGGGCTTTTGGAGCAGGCAGGAGCTGGGGGAAGCACAAAGACAAGGTGTCTGTCTCACCTTCATGCCCCCCACATCCATGCGGAGGTGGACCTGGAACTCGGCGCCCACCTGGATGACCTTGGGCACGCAGTACAGCAGCATGTTGTTGAACTGGGAGGGGAGAAGAGGGTGGGTTGGAGCCCAGCACTGCCTGCTCTGAGCTGTGGGCTTCCCTGGAGTCTGGGGGCTTCCCTGGGGGTCTGGGGTCCTTCACTCCCCAGAGCTGAGCTGGCCCTTGGGAAGAATCCCACCTAAAACTGTTTCTGCCTCAGCCCCCTCCCACCCTGCAAAGGTGAAGCACCTCCCAGGGCTGCCATGCCAGGGATCAGCAGATTCCCAACCGTGCACTGAGCAGGGTCAAACCCTCCCCTGCCCAGCTCTGAATTCATCCCCTCTGTGTCAAGGTGACCCAGCAACACCCTGGCCAGGCTGTGCTGCCCCTCTCCCCACTCCCATCTCATCTCCCTCTCCTTGCCCCAGGCATCCCAGCTCCCACCAGGAACAGGTACTTCTCCGATGTGCCGTTGCGGGTGGAGATTTTTTGGATTGGCCCCTCCTTGATCAGCTCATTGGAGGGATCCACGATGTCATCCTCGAGGCCCAGCCTCTGATAGACCACCCAGAGGTTCTGCAGCCGTTCCTGGGGGAGGCACAGGGACCTGTTCTTGTGGGGTGCTGAGCAGCCACAACCCTGTCACAGCTGGGTCCCCTCCATGCCCACCTCCCAGCCTGTTGCTGAGTACTGGGAGAGGCAGCACAGCTCTCTTAGCCCAGACTGATCTTTGGGAGCAGCTCCCAGCCTTGACCAGCTGGTCACACCCCAGCTGATGCTACAGATGTGACTTCCCTAGGCTTGGGATGGTGAGGTTGGGCATTAAGAGCACGGTCTAAACTCCACAGCTGAACCCACAGGGCTCTTGTCCCCTTCAGGGGGACTGTGCAGTGAGCTGCAAAGCATTTCCAGCTGGGACAGGGCCTCACCATCTCGGCAATAGCTGCATTGGAGTGCTTGGCCACCATAAAAATCATCTCCAGGGCCTCTGCAATGAGAACAGACAGGAGGTGAAACACCTGCTCTGGAGCTGTGGGAGGAAGCTTCTGGCTCTGTCCCTTATGGATGAACATGAGTAGCAGCTGCTGCCCTTCCATGAACACAACCAAAGTGGCCCTGAAATGCTGTGCAGGAGTCTGGGTACAGCTGGACTGCACATGGAGGGGTCTCGGAGGGACAGACAGCCCCTCCATCTCAGCAAGACTGGGAACTGTGTTATCCACAGGGGTCTGAAAGCTCCCCCAGCTGCTTAGGGGATACTGTGGACACCTGACACACCACCCTTCCCCTCCCCAGCCCCTGAAAAGGAAGATTAATCCCTCTCCCTGCTAGAAAAGGATCAGACTGAGAGGTTTATCCAAAGGCAAAGGGCAGCTGGTGAGTGAATCCAGGTTTTCTGGTGCCCGTGTACAACACCAGGGGTTGTTATTTCCCTACAAACCCACCCTGCCCTCCCCACCGTGGAGAGCAGAGCCCTTACTCTCGGCATCGCCCCTGTCGGGGGACTGGGGCGGGAGTTTCCGGACGTAATCCTTCAGGAGGAGCTCGTAGCGCGGGATCCTCTGCACGGGCTCCAGCATGTGGTGCTGCAGCGTCAGGTTAGCACAGACCTTCCTCTTCTGGGCAGGGACAGCAGGCACGGAGAGGCGAACAGTGACCAAGGCAGCTCCCACCCTCTGCTGTTTCCCCACTCCCAGGAGATTTTGGGAGCTCTGCCCTTACCTGGATGTCAGCAATGAGCTCCTGGAAGGGGGGTGATTTCTCTGACCAGGCAGTGATGAGCTCCACAGCCTTGTCGAAGTTCTTCACGTACTCCCCGTACATCTTGAGGAAGGGTGCAAGCTTCTGGATGACATCCCCAATGCGGGGGTTGCGGTTCCTGCAGGAGGGAACCACAGACCAGCAGCTTCCTCAGGACAGACAGACAGACAGACAGTGAGGGATGAACTGAAGGACCACAGTGGAGGACTGAGGCTTTCCCTGCTGCAGGCTGCCACACCCCCACACTGTTTCCTGCTCTCCAGAACAGGTATGTCCCCACCTTGCAGCCAGCCTGGGCTGTTCATACCCAGGCACATCCTCAAACCACCTGAGATGTCACCCAGCTTTCCCTACTCTGATCTGAGCATTTTAAGGAAGTGTTTTCCAGCACAAGACATTTGAAGCAAAACAGGCTGAGCTCTGGTCCTGGTGGGAGCCTGAATTCAGTGCTGCTCCCCCATTCTGGCCAAGCCCCCCAGGTGTCCTGCCCTCCCCTCCTGCAGCTCACCAATCCTCCATGCGCTTCTGCAGCTCTGGCAGGAAGAACTCAGCGTGGAACTGGTAGATGGAGGAGATGTTGGAAAAGATCATTTTCACCACCTCCTCTGGGACTGTCTTCCCAGTTTTGGCTTCTTTCATCAGCTCTGTATAGAATACCTGGAAGAAAGAAGGTTGAACAAAAAGGGCCAGGGAGATGCTTGAGGATCCCATTCCCTCTCTGAGACTGGCACATCACCCAGTGAAAGGCCTGACTGTGCAGGAGGAAAATCCCAGGCTCCAAGAGGAGAGTGGGATGGAAGGCTTTGCTGGGACAAGGGTGCTTCCCAGACGTGTGGGGTGTAGAAAAGCCAAAGGCCAGGCCCAATCTCTGTATGAAAAGACCAGCAGCCCACGTGTTTCTCATTTTTACAGCTCCAATCCCTCCAAAATCCCCTTGCACTGGTCCCTCCACTCCCCAGTTCACCTGGTCAAGGAGGTGGAGGCGGTTGACATAAGCCTGCTCTGTCTCCAGCAGCTCCAGTGCGATTTTCTTTTCCTCTGGTTCCTGCATGGGGAGCAGGGCTCAGCATCATGGGCAAAGATGAGACCTTGAGCCAGCCCTGCCTGAGTGTGGGCACCCACCATCCTCTGGAGCTCACCTGGCTGCCAGGCTCCAGGCCTGGGCCCTGTGGCCTCCTCCAGTTGTCCTCACGGATTTTGCACCGCAGAGAACGGAGGCATTTGAAGCTGAGCCCACGCTGACCTTGCTGATCCTCCTCATCCTCTTTTCTGGTCAGGGAGTGGCTCTGGCTGGCAGGGAATGCTGGAAGCTGCTGGGGCTGCCTGCCTGCCTGCTTGTCCCTCTGGGCAGATGTGCTGTCCCTGCTACAAAGAAATGTGATCAGCTCAGCCATTCCCCCAGCACAGCCCCCAGGCCCAGCTTAAAACCACCAAAAGGGACAAGAGCAGCAGCTGCCCAGTGCTGACACTGCTCTGCTCCACTCCAGCCCTGCAGTACAAACATCCTCAGCATCCTCCACGGGGTCAGGATCCAGCCTCTCTTCTCCCAGAGTCCCCTGCTGCTATGCCCAGTCCCTTTCCTGCTGTAGAAAAGCAGGATCCTGCTGTTTATCCCACCCACAGCTCTGGCTTTCTGCCTGCTGCCACCACGGAGGAAAGCAGGGAGAAGCCCAACAGCCAAGAGTTTTGAGCCAAGAGCAGGCCATGTGTGGGTGGTTTTGCAGACAGGTTGGTTTTGGTGGTGTTCTCTCTTCCCTTTTCTGGCAAAGACAAAGAAAGCAGGTCCAGAGCAGGCATGAGGGAGAAGCCAGGCTGTGAAGGTGACAGCAAGTGACTCGTCTGTCATCCAAGAGCTGGTCACTGCAGGAAACTGCTCTGGGCAGAAACTGGAAAGACAACCACTGTTGGCCTGCAGACAGGAGTGGGATGGACAGGATGGGAAAGACATGAAGAAATTGGACATCAAACTGCAAAGCTGAGGATAGGAAGTGACTTGAAGGGCAGAGACTCATCTGAAGAGGATGCCAGCTCCATCCCATGCTCAGGATGTCTGTGAGCTCAGGAGTGCATCCACAGCCATGCACAAATCCCCTCCTGTACAGGGGGTCTGGCAGAACCCTCCAGAGACAAAGAAGCTTTTTCCATCTCTCCCGGTGCCTCCCAAACCTGTGTCAGCCCAAAGCCACAGCTGAGTCCCAACAGGGAATTTGTCTCTTTCTATTTATGCTGACTTAGGCCAAACCATTTTTTGCTCCAAAATGCTCTGATCATTCCCAGGTTCCCCAGCTTCCTCTGAAAGTCCCAAGTTACTTTTATTTCCTCTAAATCAAACTCACACTCCAGAGCAAACAACAAACACACTGCAGCAGTGACATGGGGGCAGATCAAACACTGCAGTGGTTCCAACACAACATCACTGTGGGATGATGGGGACAACCACAAAGCCTGGGGAAAAGCACACAGCAGAGATGCAGGAGTTCCTGGAATGAAAGGAAATCTTGTGCCTGAGCATCTTCAGGACTTGCTGCAAAACTCACCTGCCCAATCACCCAGCCCCTCCAAGGCTCATTGAGAGCATTTCATGGGTACAAGAAATGGCAGGATTCCATATCTTGATCCATCAGACAGAGAAAGTGAGGCACAGCCCTGACAGTAACTCACCTGAAGCCTCAGGATTGGTTTTACACCAGAGCCAGGGCAGATCCCCTCGCTCAGACCCCAGCACACACTGTCTGAGGGTCCCAGCTCACACCCCAAAGGAAGGAGCTGTTTTATGAAAGGAATTCTCTCTCTCCCTTAACATAATGTTTTCTGTTTCCTTTCCTAAGAGCCACATCTCTGCAAACAACTGGACAGTCTGAGAATGGGACCCTCCCAGACACCCAGGCAGTTAATTCCCAGTGAAAACCCCTGCCTACATATTTGCAAACCACAATTCCTTTGCCCAGCAGCAGCAGCAGGATGCACCAGGCAGGCTGAGTGTGAAGATGCTGGGTGTGGGGGCATGGGCTGCCACAGCCTAACCCTGAGCCAGGCAGAACCACTCACACCCACTGAGGTTTTCAGATTTTGCTCATGACCTGCAGTGGGAAGAAGACACTGAGGCAGACCTGAGTGGTGAAGAATTGCAAATCACCTTGTTAGCTTCTCCACAGGCTCCAAACCACCTCCACAGTGGTTTTCTTCCTTCCCAAACCCACTCCACGTGGAGCCCAAACACACCCTGAGCATCCAGAGCCCTCCTGCCTTACCATTGCTCTTCAAACGCAGCGACCAGCTTCACCACACTCTGCTGATTATCGGCCTTCCCCTCCATGGCACGGGCTGGGAGCAGGTCCTGGGTGTCCAGGAGCTGCAGGGCAGGTGCTGGGGGCTGCAGCTCCTTCTTCTGTCCCCCTCTCTGCTCTGAAGTGTTTCTGGCTGCAGTTTGGGAACGAGGATTTGCACGAGGCAAAGCCCACCCGCTGCCCTCTCTGTAGCAGCAGAGCTTGTCGCTGGGTTGGCCTCAAAAGGGAAGGGAAAGAGGAACCACAGCAGTTTGTGGGTAGGAGAAATGCTGAGAAAACATTGGGAATTGCTTTAGTTTGGGAGGCACCCAAGTGGTGGCACGGCCAAGGCCAGAGCAGCAGCAGGGATGGCGCAGGGCAGGTGTGACCTGGCACACCTCCCGGCTGTGCAGCACAGGTGGGCTGGGCTGTGTCCCACCAGGGTGGGAGTCTGGACAGTCTGGATGGCCCAGGAGTGGGCTGGTAGGAGCCTGGTGCCCAGCTAGGGCTGGTGTGTGTGCCCCAAACACCAAGAGCTGCATGGCTGTGGGGCCAGCCCAGGACTGCTGGTAACAACACACAAGGATTGTTGGTGATAACCGTGAGAAAGAACAAGACGTGGCAGGGGAAGGGGCCACGTGGAGGCAGGGCAACACTTCCAGAAAGGTCTGAGACAGTGCACTGTGCATGAGAAACAATCTGCACGGCAAGTGAGAAACCCATCCCAGAGCTTGTGCCCCAGGAGCCTGGACATCCATCCCATCAGCCACACCAATGCTGCAACCAGCACTGGAGATCTGCTTTCCTTTTTGCTCTTTTCCTTTCCTTATTTTTTTTAGTCTTTTATTTTCTTTTTTCTCTTTTCTTTTCCCCCTTNGGGCGCGGCGGACGCGGCGGGGCCTGAGGGCGCCGAGGGCCTGTTCGTGCTGCTGGGCGCGGGGCTCGCCGCCGCCAGCCACCCCCTGCTCTACGTCAAGCTGCTCGTGCAGGTCCGCTCGGCGGGGAGCGGGGAGGGGCACGGTGCGGTGGGAATCCCGTGTGTAACGGGGGTGGCGACTCCGGGATAACGGGAGGATTTCTGGGTGATGCTCCCGTGGAGGCCTCCGTGCGCTGGGGGTCACTGTATGTACAGCCCTGCCCCGTATAACAGGGCCCCCTGTGCGGTGCGGGCATCTATAGGATGGGGGGCACCTATGGAAGGGGGGACCTCGGTGTAATTAACGGGATGGGGTCCCAGTGGGTAGTGGGGGGACCCCGGTATAACGGGAGGAGCTGGATTCCTGCAGTGCCCCTGTGCAAACCCCCATGTGCTAGGGTTTTATATATATATATGTATGTATATGTATGTGTATGTGTGTGTATATATATGTATGTATGTATATATATATGTATATATATATATATATGTACAGTCCCCTGTTACAGTGGGACCCCCTGTGCAATGGGGACATCTGCTTTATGGGAGGCACCCATAGAATGGGGGACCCCCATGTGTAACAGGGTGGAGTCCCTGTGTGTGATGGGGGATAAGGGACCCCAGTGTCACAGGTAGAAGTGGATTCCTGGTTCGTGCTCCTGTGGAGGCGTTGGGCACCCATAGAATGGGGGACCCCTGTATGTAAAGGGGTGGAGTCCCTGTGTGGGATGGGGGATCGGGACCCCAGTGTCACAGGTGGAAGTGGATTCCTGGTTCGTGCCCCTGTGGAGGCCTCCATGCCCTGGGGGTCACTGTACATGCAGCCCCCCCATCATAACGGGACCCCCTGAGCACTTACAGAATGAAGGACATCTGGGTCCTCATAGGTAAGGGAATGGGGTCCCCTATACATTGGTGGACCCTATATAAAAATGAGGTCCTATATAATAGGAGAGTGAGGATGCCTTCTACAACAGGGGCACCCTATATAGGGAATAGGGGACACCACATAATGGGGTGAGGCCCCCCATACAGTGGGGGCTCCTTTGTAGTGGGGTGTTGGGACCCCTCCTATGACAGGGAATGGGGATACCCAGTGATCTGGGAACCCCTATAAAATTACCCCTCTGCCATGGCGCCTCCCATACCAGGAGGGATAGAAAACCCCAAGACCCTCTCAGTAACAGGGACCCCCCCAAAACGGGAGGGTGGAGGACCCCCTGTAACCTAGGGACCCCATGAAAAGGGGAAAGGAGTGCCTGAGAGTGATGGGGGGATGCTGGGATCAATCCTGTTCATCCCAGGGACTTTGGGAACACCAGAACAGAGACCTGCTCACAAGGTTTCTCTCTCAGGTTGGCCATGAGCCACTACCTCCAACCATTGGAAGAAATGTGCTGGGAAGGAAGGTCCTGTACCTGCCCGGCTTCTTCACCTATGGTGAGTGACTGTCCCTCCCTGCCAGCACGAGGTCCTACCCTCGTGGAATCGGGGCTGGGAGCTGCCAGGCAGCCTGAGCTGACCCCCAGCAGCACTCCCACATCCCCTTGGGGTCATCCCAAGGCTGCAGTGAGGCATAAACCACCGCAACTCCTTGCAAGGCTGTCACATTTGTGTACCTGTTGCTGGGGACAGGGGGGTGCTGGTGCTGCATCGTGTTCCTGTGGCACATGGCTCTGGGTTTGCACCGTGGTGGAGGGGTTTGGGGGGTTTTAGGTGCTGTAGGCTTGTTGCAGGAGGTTTTTGTGTGTTTTGGAGGTTGCAAAATACTTTCCTTCTGCTCCAAAACAGCCCTGGAATAACCTGTAGATGGAGCCCTAAAGGGACAGAAATACCAAGAAAAGGGCAGGTAATATGTTTAGAAGGAAAAAAATTAGGATTTTTCTCTTTTTGTGGGTGGAGCAGTATGGGAGAGGTGGGTGAATACTTTGTGACCTGCTGTCATAGCAGGTTTGCCGTGGGGAAGGAGAATGCACTGTCCTGACAGCTGACCTGGGTCAATCCCAAAATCAGCCAGTGGTATCCATGGGGTGGAACCAGCACAGGAGCAGGATGAGAGCCCTGGAAGCCCATCCTGGGACACCCAGGGCTGGAAATGCTCCAGTGCTGCCCTTTGGAAGATGCAATTTCCAAAGAGATGGGCAGTGTTGGGTGATGGAGAGGTGCAGAGCCCGCCTGGCTTCGCTTGGACAGCACAGGACAGGGGCCAGGAGCAGTCAGTAGCCACCAGCACATAGTGGGTTCTATCCCACCTCATTATATGTGGGAGAAATGGGATCTCTGGGCTGTTTTTGCAACTGGAGACCTGAGAAGTTTGCCTGGGAGAAGGTGGTGGGGTAGGAACTGAACATAGGTTTGTGAGATCCATATGAACCCCGAATCAGACCTTCCTGGGGTGGAGGGAGGAGGTGACAGCACAGAGCACATGGGAAGATCCCCCCTGTCTGGTTCAGTCCAAACTGCCTTGGAACCCTTTCAGGTGAGCAAAACCATCAAAAGACAAAAAGTAGCCCAAAATATTGCAGCTGTCCTTCCAGATTAGGCAGATGACAGTAAGAATTCTTGTCCTCCAGTATGAAGTTTCTTTAGGACTGTTACAATAAATCACTTACTGTGGGGCCGTGGAGTGGCTGCCCTGCCGAGCTGAGCCTGGCGTGGTTTCAGCTGAACCCTGGGGCTCTTTGGGGTGCTCTCCATGCATTGTCCCCTTCCCAACTGACAGCAGCCTGGTGTTGTCCCACCCAGCCAGACACATCGTGGAAGTGGATGGGAAGAGAGGCCTCTTCCGTGGCCTGACTCCTCGCCTCATCTCAAGCACTTTATCAACCATCACCAGGGGGAGTGTGAAGAAGGTAAGGTCAGCTTCCCTCTCCATTAATCACCTGCAGGGTCAGTGCTACTGCAGCAAGGGCTGCACAGGAGGGCTGATGCACCCATCCCTCTCCATCTCCTAAGGAAATAGTCCTCCAGTGCCCTTATCTCCAAAGCATTTTTTAATTTATAAACCATTTTAATTTGATTTTGCATCCCCTGCCTTGTATCCTCTGTCAGCAGTTTTGTGACTCCTCTATTCCTCTATTTCACTTTCCATCCTTTCTTCTCCTGTGTTCCTTCTTGCTTGTTTGTCTTGCCCTTGCATCTAGAGCACAGCTTTTTGTGGTTTCCCCCTGTCCTCAGACATCGTGGGTCAGTATCTCCATCAGTTCTGAGCATGTGCTTCCCTCCCCACTCAGGCTTTTCCACTGGAAGACATGGAGCACGTGTCTAACAGGGATGATGTGAAAACTTCACTTAGGAAAGTGGTCAGAGAGGTGAGAAGTGGATATTGCCCATTCATGAGTGGTTGGGGACATCCCTGGGGACATGGGTGAGATTACTTGGAGAGAAACTGGGGTGAGAAGTTTGTGGTGAGAAGTTAGTGGATTTGTTTGTCTTATCAGTTTAGTGGCCATTCTGTGTCTGTCCATGAGATAATTCACAGGAGTAGAAGTTTACCACAAGAACAGATCTCAAAAGAGGGACCCAAAATGTGTTTCCCCACACTGAGGGAAAGGGCCTGGGCTGTGCAGGAGGAGCAGCACAGCTTTTCTCACAGGAGTGTTCTGCTCCCTTCCCAGACATCCCACGAGATGATGATGCAGTGCGTGTCCCGGGTTGTGTCACACCCGCTGCACGGTGAGTCCTGTCCCCTGGCTGCCAGCCCCCTCCAGACTGGGCATGACCCCAAACCCTGCACACTCAGAGGGATGATTCTTATGATACTTCTCTATCATATGAGCCTGATGCTGGGGTTTGCCTTCAGGCATTAACACAGCTGAGCAACGAGTTTCTCTCTTCCCACTCATCCAGGACCTTGTCCTAGAGGTCCCATTGGGGTTAGGGCCAGTAGCAGCCTTCCAGTGCCTAAAGGGGCTCCAAGAGAACTGGAGAGGGACTTTGGATGAGGGCATGGAGAGACAGGACACAGGGAATGGCTTCCCACTGCTGGAGAGCTGGGTTAGATGGGATATTGGCAAGAAATCCTTCTCTGAGAGGGTGGACAGGCCCTGGCACAGGGTGCCCAGAGCAGCTGTGGCTGCCTCATCCCTGGAAGTGTCCAAGGCCAGGTTGTACAGGGCTTGGAGCAGCCTGGGAGAGTGGAAGGTGTCCCTGCCCATGCCAGGGGGTTTGGAAAAAGATGATGAATCAGATCCCTTCCAACCCAAACGTCTCTGTGATCCTCTGAAATCCTTCCCACCACTTACAGGCTCAGGAAAGGCCCCAGTTTCTAATGAGTCTTGCAGTGCTGATGACCACTGAGAGGAGCTGGAGATGCTGTGAGTTGAGGGAGAGCAGAAGGGTCATGTTTCATTTTCCTTCACATCCAGTACAACCCAAACTGGATTTGTTTGTCTATCAGCCCTGTGTTTCTTTCCTCCCAGTGATCTCCATGCGCTGCATGGTCCAGTTCGTAGGCCGGGAAGTCAAATACAGGTGAGTGGCTACAGCTGGGAAGGGTCTGGGGTCAGGGGTGCCAGGTACTGACCCCAGATAAATATAGGATCCTCTGGGATGGTCCCTGTGAGTGGGGCATGGCTGGAGCAGGCTGCTCACAACCCTCCACCTCCCAGGGAAGTGATCTGAAAGAAGCCACCACATTCCCTTCCATCCACATAAAATAAGCACTGTTGGTAGCCTAATGAAACTTAATGGTGGCTCCCATGCCATGGGGAATAGGGTTATCCAGGAGGCTTGAGAGACTGAAAAGTGAATCTGAGCTGTGCTTAGAGGGTGGGTGACTGGGGCTTGAAGGGATGTGGGAAGGCTGGCTCTGTCCCTGACGTGCCTCTGTTCCACCTTGTGCCTGTGGGGGTTTGGGGCTGTATCACCCCTTGCTGATCACACAATGAGTCTCCTGCCTTTTTCCTTTGGCTATTAATGGAAAGGGAAGGCAGCAGGGAGGCAGAGTGGGTATCACAAAGCTTTGCTGCAGCCCTGCTTAGTCTGTAAAATTTTTCCAAGCCTTTTTCAGTACCAGCTGCCTCTCTGCAGGGCAGAACTGCCTGTGGAGCAATGTGGAGACATGCTAGGCAGGATTGCAGCCAGCCCACAACAGCCAGCTCGAGTTCCCAAAGGCAGGACAGGGTTGTTGGGCTTAGAATCAGCCAAATCAAACCATATCACACAACATCTGTACCCACTCACAAAGCCTCACAGAGCTCTTGTACCTTCAGCATTGAACAGTTGTGTGCAGGTTGGGTGTTCTCTGGGGTGTCACTGCAGACTGGCAGAGTACACACACGACCTTCCTTCCCTCAAACCTGCCTGGTCAGAGGAGAATAGGCAGAACAAGCTGCCTTCTGCTGGAATGGTGGCTGGGGAGGCTCTGCCATGGCTGGGGGCTGCAGGATGCATGTGAAGCTGCACAGGACAGAGGTGGAACAACTCTGCACACTCACAGCTCTTTTCCTTTCTTGGCAGCGGTGTGTTCAGTGCCATTGGCAGGATATTTAAGGAAGAAGGGATCCTGGGATTCTTTGTGTACGTGAGTTGTTGTTTAAATACTTTCTCCAGGCACTGATGGCTCTCCAACGCCGGCTGGAGTCACACTGAGCTGAAACCTTGTCTGACCAAGGGACTCCCACATCACTCCCACGATTAAATCTGTGCCTTTGACATCATTCCAGTTTGACCATTAAGGTGGCCCCAGATCTTATCTTCAATCAAACCTTCAGAGCCCAGAGGAAGCTGTATTTTTTCTTATCTTTCTTTTTCCCTTGGTGCTTCTTTGTGTTTCAGTGAAGGGCCATTTAAAGCATTTGTTTGTGCAACAGGCACCAAGATCAAGTGCAACAATAAGTTCCCTTGTTGAAATGAAAGCCAGGGCCTGGATAAGCAGCATATTCCTCTGCAGAGCACCGTGGGTGCTTGTAATGAGCAGGTTTAGCTGTGTGCTTGGAGTGTGGTGGTGCCTGGACCAGGAGGAGCTGAAAGGTGTTTCCAGCTGCTTACAGAGCATGGCAAATTGGTGCATCACTGAAATGGAAGTTTAGTGGACACCTTTTTGCTTGAACCCTTAATTAATGCTTCCTGCCTTTCTTTTTCCCATCTACATAAAAGCAGAACCACCTGCTGTCTCTGCTCATGGTGGGGAGATAACTCACTTTATTATGTCAATAATAGTAAAGGCAGCTCTGGAATTTCAGTAGGGGTTTTCAGGATGCCTTTGGCTCTGCAGTCACAAAATATGGGCCTCCAGATGAAACCTGAATGCATCAGGAAGAGGGAAACAATCACGGGGGGTCTCACCCTGTCCTTCCCCAAGGAGAAATGGCCAGGGATCTGCAAAGACCCCACCCACTGAGTGTCACTGCTTCTTCTTTGGCAGCCCACAGCTTCTCAGCTGAGCTGTGCAGCTCCAAATCTGCTCCACTAAATATAGGATGCTCTGAGATGGTCCCTGTGACAGGGGCATGGCTGCTCACAACCCTCCACCTCCCAGGGAAGTGATCTGAAAGAAGCTGCCACATTTCCTTCCATCCACATAAAATAAACACTGCTGGTAGCCTAATGAAACTTAATGGTTCTCAGGAAAGGCTTTAACAACCAAATTGTCAACAGGAGGGCTCTGAAGTTCTACATGCTCTATAACCCTGTTAGGAAATCCCACTGCTGTGAGGGGAGCACAAACTGCATCTGAAGGACCAAACTGCTGGTTTTCTCCTCTCAGCCCTGGTGCAATCCCAGCACATCCACTGCCCTAAAATCATGCCAGTGCACTTGTTTCTCATGGCCTTATAACCACCCCCAGCAATAACAGTGGCACACACTCTTCTGGGTGTGTGCCTGGCTAGAGATAAAGGCTTTTCAAGGATGGATTTATTTCCCTTCCCCTCATATCTGCAAAAGGCTCCTGCCAGCCCAGGAAGGTGTTCCCTGAGCTCCAAAGCTGCTGGGCATGGTCAGCTCAAGGGTGACTTGTCCCAGGTCCCTTGCACTGGGGTTTCTGCTGTTGGGTCACATTACTGTACATCATTCAGGCTTCCTCCTCTGCCTGCTGCTATTCCAGCTTTTCATCATCTTCCAAAGATACTCCCAGTCCAGATCTTGGACATCTCAGCAGGTGTGAGAATTGCAGCACTCACTTTTTTGTGTCAATAGTAGTAAAGACAGTGCTGAAATTCCAGGAGGGGTTTTCAGGCCTGATGCCTTTGGCTTGTTGGCTTTTTTTAGTTCCTTTCTGCAGCTCTCAGACCCCTGGTTTCCAGTCATCCAGCTCAGAGCCAGCAGCTGTCATTACTTTGGAGGGGAGAAAGGGATGGGATCCTTATTGGAAGTGGAATAAACAGTGTGACTCCCTATCAACAGTTGGGTGAGGTTTTCCTTATGGGGCTGCCCTGGCCCAGCCCTTTGCTTCTGGAATTTATTAGGCTCTGTTGTATCTGCAGCAGCTCAGGAGCTTCAGACTTAAGTTAGAGAAAGGATGGTTTTTACAAAGGCTGAAAGCCAAACACAAAGCAGAACATGTCTTTGGGACCAGAGAGCTTTGATTTCTTTGTCCTGTCTGCTGCTCTCATGTATCACATCTTTGAAGCCAGTGAATCTTCTGTTGAAGGTTTCTGCTGTGCCTGGCCCCTGAGACCTCAGCTGCATCCCCAGGGCTGCTGGGGCCTTAACAATGCACAGGTTGTTCCCAAAACCAGTCCCAGTTGTTGCTCTGCTGCTGCAGCAACCACAGCAGGAAACAAACTGGTCCCTTGCTCTGAGGAGGCAGCGTCGTGTTTGGGAAGAAACAAAAGACTCAGATTAATGTGCCTGGAGGTTGCTCTTTCCAGCTCAGCAAACACTCCTGTGGCTCTTGACAGGCTCCTTTTCAGAACTGACCACATCTGCTGGTGAAATACAGGTTTGACACATACCTGGATCGTTTTGCAGTGGAATAACCCCTGCAAAAGCAGATGCAGAAGCACCAACAAACTTGAGAAACCTTCTGCAATATTTTGTTAAAGTTTTAGTGCTATTATCTGCAAAAGCTGGCAGTGCTGGTGCTGCTGGGAACTCCAGTGTGTCAGTGGGAGGCATTAACCAATGAGCTGTGCTCCTGGGGGCAGCAGGGACTGGGAAAAATCAGAGTTCACCCAGTTACTCCCACTTCTTAGTGGAGCAGGTTGTGCAGGAACAACCCGTCTCATTTTGATTTCTAAAAAAAGGGAGGTTCCACAATGAGATGAACTTCTCATTCTGCATCCAAAAGTGCATCTTCAGAAATGGAAACCACTTCATCTGTGTCTCACTTGAATTTCTCAGCAGGAGATGGGCCAAGAAGGGATTTGGGCTAGAACAAGGGGAATTGAGTCATGCCCAAAAAAACAGATCCCAAAAACTTTCCAGCCAGAGAAGCACGTGTAGCACAAGTTTGAAGGCTGAGAGTGCTCTTCCCTGAAATCTCCCTTTTCAGTTCCTCCCAAAGTAAAAATTTCATTTTGGGGGGTGGGCTCCTCTGAGCTGGTGGAGGGAAGGAGGGTTGGGCATCTCAGGAGGTGGCACTGGGACCCTCCTGCACCTCACACCCCTCTTTTTGCCCTTGCAGTGGGTTAGTCCCTCACATCCTGGGGGATGTCATCTTCCTCTGGTGCTGCAACCTCCTGGCTCACTTCATCAACACCTATGCTGTGGATGACAACGTGAGTGGAAGTGCCTGAGGGAGGGCTTGGGGTCTGGACCAAGCACCTGCAGTGGGAAAGCATTACTGGGGCGCAGGGGCTGATTTAATACAGACCCCGGGCTTTGGGGACATCCCTGTGAGAGTGCTGGGGGCTCTGTGTCTGCTCAGGGCTGTGCTTCACCTGCACTTTGGGGATCACAGTTCCCCAAATGCCTTCCCAGACTCTCAGCTGGAATGCAGCCGCTCTCTGTTGCTTTGTGCCTTGTCCCCTGCCCCTTGTCCCTCGCCTCAGGCTCAGGGAGTGTCATATGTGACAGTGCCAGCCTGGTGTCACCCCCCTGCTCCACAACGCCTTTGGTTTCTCTCTGCAGTTCAGCCAGGCCTCGGTGATCCGGAGCTACACCAAGTTCGTGATGGGGGTATGTAGGCAGCTGCTGTGTCCTTTCCCCTCCTCCTGCCACCTCTGGGCTGAGAGCTCGTGCTCTGGGGACACAGGCTGGTCTGTACTTGACATCGCTTATCCAAGGATAACTCTGCTAACATGCAAAAGCTGGAAATAGCGTTTTTGACATGGGGAGCGTTAGAGAGGCTGCTGGTTTTCTGTGCTTTCAGATCGCCGTGAGCATGCTGACCTACCCGTTCCTTCTCGTGGGAGATCTCATGGCAGTGAACAACTGTGGGTATGTCCTTCACACTGAGATCTAAAGCTTTCCCTTCCTTTCTTGCAGCCCCTTGTTGTCTGAATGGGCTGCTAACGACCGTAAAGCTTTCCTCCAGCCCCGTAAACTCTGTGGCACCTCGCAGAGCTGGCTCGTTTCCTGTCCCAGGTTGCTTATAATTTTAGATCAGAGGGCACAGACACGAGCAGCAGAAAAGCTCAGGTGGTGAGAAATCGGGAGAGTTGTGGTGGTGTGGTCTGATCTGAGCTGAGCTGGAGGCACAGGGATCAAAGGGACAGTGCTGGCTCCAGGGAGCAGCACGAGAGAATCAGAGCTCTTATGGCAGCCATGGGAGCAGACAGGAGCAGGACCGAGCTTGCCTTCCCAATCGCACTGCTGCAAGTACTCTGCATTTTTGCTCATGGGAACAGGATCCAAGTCTGGTGCCGTGTTTTCTCAGTATCTGCTGGTTTTTGAAGGTGTAGATACGGTCCTGGACTCTCAAAGTCTCCAGGTAACGCTCCTTGTTTGTGCACTCCAGGGGTAATTAAATTACAGATCTGCTGCATTGTAAATAACGAGCTGTCACTTGGCCGCCAGCCCGGTGTGGACACTGTCCCCGTGTCCTCATTCACACTTCCTTGCTGCTCTTTTGTTACCTGTGTGGGTAAGGTGACACATCCACCTCAGCTGTTCCCTGTTGCCCTGCAGGTTGCGTGCAGGCCTCCCTCCCTACGCTCCCGCCTTTGCATCCTGGATCCACTGCTGGAGGTACCTCAGTGCTCAGGTGAGGGAGCAGGGCACACACCGGGCTTTGGGCTCCCTCTGCTCCTTTCCCAAATCTCCAGCATTCCCCAAAAGTGCCTGTGCTGCATCCTTGCCGTGCTCTGTAGCCTGCTTCTGTCCCTCCAGTTCTGGCACTGGTACCAGCATGGCAGTGCTGCTCTGCCCATTGCACACCCCGAGCTTGCAGCCTGTGAGCTTTCATCCCGTGCAATGCACACAGCAGAGTCTGTGCCCCTCTGCATCTGTCACCCCTGGGGAAATGCTCAACTCCAGCACCCACGGGGCTGGAACCTCACTTTGTCCTGCAGAGCAGCCCAGGGTGCCCAGGCCTTGCAGCCCTGCCATGGGCATGGAGTGGGGCCCTGCTAAAACAGCTGCAGTTCCCTGGGCAGGTCTCAGGCTGCCCTGACCCCGGGCTCTCCTCCTCAGGGGCAGCTGTTCCGTGGCTCCAGCCTGCTGTTCCGCAGGGCGCCCATCCCAGCCGCCTCCTTCCCCATCGACTGACGCCTCGGCAGGGACAGCTCATCAGCGTGGACTCCTCAAGAAACCCCAAGCTTGTTTCGATATCTGTATATTTCTATTTTCTGATCCAAAGTCCATGGTGCCAGAACTGACACCTCCTCTCCAGCAAGGCCAGGAACAGACTTCTGGACGTCTGGCTCAGGCTCCAGCTGGACCAAAGCTCCATCCTCGTGGCTGTCTCGACTGGGATGTATAGCAGAGAGAGCAGAAAGCTGTTGTCTCTTTGGTCCAGGCTGTAGCTCTGGAGTTGCTGGGGAAGTCCAGGAATCCAGAAAATGCCCAGGTACTAAAGGAGCCAGCCATGAGCTGCAGGGACAAAAGACTGCTTTGTTCTGCCTGAGCTGAAAAGCAGCAGGAGATCCAAGGTCACCTCCCTGGGAAGGTTATGCCAGGTGACAGCCTCCTGCCTCATCCTTTCTGGAGAGGGCACCTTTGCTTGGCAGGTAGCTCATCCTGGGCAAGATCAACCTGCCCATCCATATTTAAGGTTTGAGGGTACCTGATCACCCAGGAACATCCCACCTCCTATAGGCATGAAAAGGAAATTATAGGATCAAAACAGGGAAGGGAAACAAAGTCTCACTGCAAATAACAGAAGAGTCCCAAAGAGACAGGCCCAGCCCAGCTCAGGGCAGCAGTGGGATGTGGACACGGAGAGAGCCCTTGGGAAGGGATGTGCACTGCCAGTGGTGCTGCTTTGGGCAGGATTTCACTCATGGAATGGGCTGTGTTTAGGATACACCCAGCAGAGTTGTGGGCTGGGCAGGCAGCCTGCACCCACTCTGGGGTGGACTCTGGGTTGGACTGGCCTGGCTGCACCGAGGGGCATCTCCCAGCCAGCAGCACCACAAGCCCTGCTGGGCTCCCGCTCCTGTTGCTGCTGGGATCTGAGAGCTGCACACAAAGGGCTCTCCTGCAGCAGGGACAGCCATCCAGGGCTGTCTGCAGTGAAGGGATACACCTTGAGCTGGCCAAAGGCTGGTGAGGCATCAGGGTCAAAGGCTCCTGGTGCTCAGTGGAGCACGGCTGGCTCTGTGTGTAGCAGAGCTCACCAGTGGCACCGGGGCAGGATTGATGCTCAGCTCCCCAGACAAGAATTTCTTTGCACCAGTCTGTGCTGTGATGGCAGCCAGGCAGATTTCCCCTGTTTCAGTTCCCCACGAAGCAGTCTTTTGCACAGAGGTGATGCTGCACTCCCTGGGAAGAGGTTTAGCATTCCTTGAGCAGGTTCCCATGTGCTGCAGCAGCTGGGGTCACATCTCATCCTGGTCATCTGGGGACCTGCCATCACAGGGGGGTTTTCCTGCAGCAGGCAGGGTCGATGCACACCCCAGGCAGGGCTTTCAGGACAGTGGTGGTGCGTGCTGGGACCGGCAGCCCCCACCCAGCTCCCTTCAGTGTTGTGAAGTCGGTCCTGTCTGTCCTCCCTCGCTCCCAGTTTGTGTTACAGTTAAATAATGCATGGACCTGTTCCCTAACACCAGAGATGATTTCAAAGAGGATTTAATTATGCTCCAAAATACAGTTATTAAACAACTATTGGGTGGTTTGGTTTTTTGGTTTGTTTTTTTTGTTTGTTTGTTTGTTTGGGGTTTTTTTGGTGATTTTTTTCCCCCCCTGTATAATGTGCTCCCTCAGGGAAGGTTTCAGTTTAAGACATTCACTTCCTTTGGTCTTTTCTACAAATCAGGGGCTAAAATAGCTGTTTAAAACTCAGGTTCCCCCTGATTTTCCTCACCTCCACGGAAGGTGGGCGTATTTAGGCTGAGCAAACTGCAGTGGGTGCACCTGGAGTGAGGGTGGAGGCAGCAGAGGGCTTGGGTGCTTGAAGCAATATATGTGGAATTAGGTTTTTGGAGTTAAAATTGACCCTGAGGTCTTCTGGAAAGGGGTGATGGAGACCCTTTGCTGTTGTCAGACCAGTGAGGTGGGCTCAGCCATTCCATCTCCCTCACAGCTCCATCCTTCCCTTTAATCACCTTGTTTTATGACCTGCTCCCACACAGGACATTACACCTGCCAGGTCACACAGCACCTGCTCAGGAACATGTACCTTTGCCCTCCAAATTAAAGCCACCTTCTGCTGCTCACATGCCTGTCAAACCTCCTGCAGCCTCTGCACAGCCTGACTGCAGCCACTGCAGGGAAAAGTGCTATTTCCTGTCCTTTGAGGAGTTTACCTAAGGAATTTACCTAAGGGATTTACCTAAAGCTGCACCAGTGGATGCATCCTGGCAGTAATTTCTGCCTAGTTCAGCAGGGCCCACAAACTTGGCTGAAAACCCAACAGTTGACTGTAGTTTTTGCTCAATTTAAATGAAAACCAGGTTTCAAAGCTTTCAGTGCACTGCCTTACTTTGAAGCAAGGGGCTGCCATTCTTAGGGTGATTGAATATTTCCTCACGTCCTCTTTCTATCCCTGATTCTTCTTGTCCCATCCTTCATTTGAGGGGCCCCACCAGAAGGACAAATGTCTGCACCAGGAGCAGGCAAGGAGACAACCCAAACTCTGGCTGGGCATCCCTCTCCCTTAAATTGCTACCCATTAGTCAGTGGCTGGCCCTGCAGCTGGTGCTCAGGTATCCCAGCTGAAAGGGATGGGGCCCCATTCCCACAGGAGAGCGGATCCAGGGTGGAACATGTGGTCAGGAGAACAAATGAAGGGGTGGAGGAGGAGGTTTGGGTCTGGCGCCCAGGATGGAGCCGGGGGTTTGTCCCGCTGGCGCTCCCCTGTCTGCCCAGGAAACAACCTCTGGTTTAAATATTGACTCTCCTGCACAAAGCCAGGCTGGGTGGGGATCGCTGCTGTTCCGTGCCCATGCTGTTTATCAGCCTCCAGTGGAGAACTGAGATTGCTGGGACTTTGGCCTCATCTGCTCCCAGCTGCCCGGGGGAGAAGGGAGGCAGCGACAGCAGCCAGGAGAGGGAATCTCAGGTCAAGGCTGGTCTGTCTCTCCGCTAGGCATGGATGCTCGAGTCTGGCACGATCTGGAAAGCAGCAAGATGAGCCTTTGTGCCCAGGGAAGTGCAGCTGAGCTCAGAGCCAATGTTCCATCCTCTCCTTTCCCCTGCAGAGCCGTCCTGCTGAAGACCCTTCAGTTCAGTCCAAACTCCTTCCTGGCCATGCCGCTCTCCTGCCGTGGAGCGGGGAGGGAAGGATCCCAGAGAGCCCTCCCGATGCCTGGATGGTGCCTGGTGTCTCCCTGGTGTCTGGTCAGTGGGAAGGCCAGGGACTGCCAGCCCTCCCCTTCAGCCGTGGAGGGCCCCATCTTGCAGCCACGCATGAGGAAGTGCCCTGTGGCACAGCTGCCCTCGATAAGGCTGTTTGCTCTGTTCTCCCGCAACGCCAAGCTCCATGTAGGCAAATAATTCCTTAAAAAAAAAAAATACATATGTAAAAAATAATAACCCTCACAGAGGAGATTCTGCTGTTGGGGTGGTGGGGGCGGCTGGTGCCAGGAAATGCTCAGGGTGGGGACTTGGACTGGACCCAGGCACCAGCAGCACAGTGGCCCTGGACCTGTCCCTGTCTTCACACAGCCCCATCCCCTGGGGTGGCCTTCACTCGAAATGGGGGATTACAGAGGAGCCAGGTCCTCATGGATTCCCCCCTGGATAAGGGAAATCCCATCTGGAAACAAGGAGAAGAGGCCACAAAGAGCACAGGAGCAAAGCTCGGCACAGCGGCCTGACCTGCCACGCTGACAGTGACAGCTCCGTCCATCACTCACGGCTGGTAAGAGGATGGGAAGGATGTGGGGAAGCTGCTTTCCATGCTCCTGCTTGCCTGCTGCGGTCGTTTTTTTACGGTAAATTCCCTCAAATCCCCCTAAACTGAGCTGCTCTGTTCCCTCCTGGGCAGTGCTCTCAGGGGGAGCCGGTGGTGTTTCATCTCACCCTGAGGGGATCTGGGTCTTTTGGGGAAAAGGTGGCAGCACAAGGTCAGCACAAGGTCAGACTCCTTTCCCTGCAGCCACCGTGACCCCTGCACACCTCCCTTGGCACTTTCACCGCGCTGGGCCCCCCCATCCCAGGGGAGAAACAGGAGGGGAAAAGTCTCCCCAGCTATAAACTCAGCCCCTCTCCCCATGCTGTGACCCCAGGCCAGGCTGGCGTGGCGAGGGTCGGCATCGCCGCGGCTGCGGCCCTGGCTCGAGGCGCTGACCTTCGCTGCAGCCATGTGAGTGCTCCCATCCCTCGGAATGGAGTTTCTCCCTGAAAAGCCGCCTGCGCTGTGCGGCCGGACGGCTCTTGTCAGGCTGCCAGAGGAGGCCGGAGCAGCGTCACATGCAGCAAAGTTTTACAAGGCAAGCGAGCGTCTGGGGAGAGGGACGGGAGAGGGACCGACCGCCGCACGCACACACTCGGACGCGCACGCGGAGAAACCTCCTCCAGGCTCCCTCCAGCTCTCATCCCAACGCTGATTTTTTTTCTTTCCTCCTTTTTTTCTTTTGTTTTTGGAAGAACAAAGACTTTGGGGTGGGTTGGCGCTGTTGTTTTTCTGGGGTTGCTGTCGGTGGATGGGGGGAGGCTGGAGGTGGAGGGGGGAAGCCGGTGGCTTGAATGTGAGAAAGTCCCAAATTTCCCTGGCCGAGTTGCCGAGATCATCTGTGCAAAACTTAGAGGAGGAAAGACGG
>VYZP01018932.1:38908-66229 GCA_013400635.1 Hypocryptadius cinnamomeus
AAATAATTAAAAAATAAAATATGATGACGTCACTCGGAGCAGGGGTGCCTTCCCTGCTGCCTGTCAGATGCGCCTGAAAAGAACAGGGCAATAAAACAACAGCCGCCTCTGTCTCCCTCGTTAAACACGGCACTAATTGGATGTTAATTTTTCCTTGCTCTTCTCGCTGCTCGATTGTGAGGGCTCTGCCTGGCTCTCCCTCTCCCGCTTCCTTTCTTTCCTGTTGCAATGCTCTTGGCAGCTCTGAGGGACTCCGGACTGTGCGCTCCCCTCCCGCTCGTGGACTGGAATAATTCAGGAGCTGGGAGAATTAAAAAAGACGAGGCGCGGGGGCGAACGGTTCAGAAACGGGGCGGGCGTGATGGATTTCGAGAGCTACGCTAATCTCCCCGTTTCCCGTGCATTGTCCTGCCGACTTGGAGCTATTCTCTTCCCATCTGATTTCTCTTCCCCTCCTTTCCCTTCGCTTTGGGTTTGGACTGCAGGGCAAAAATATATGTTTAAAAAAAAAAAAAAGGCATTAAAAAAAGGAAAAAAGGCAGGAAAAAATAGAAAAAAGACTTTTAAAAAAGGGAAAAAAAGAAGAAAAAAAACAAAAAAAAAAAGAGGAAAAGAAAAAAAGCCTGGTTCAATGACGACAAACCCCCAAACCTCCTCCCAGCTCCCCCCGTCTCGCCGCGCTGCCTAACCCCTGCGTGGAAACAGGCGTTTTAGGGAGCCGGAGCAGGAAGTTGTTGTTCTCTGTCTTGCCCAGGTCATCCTTCCAGGGTATGTGTGCAAGGGCGGTGGGCACGAGGGCTCGGTGGGCGCCCAGCAGCCGTCGGCCGCCCCCCATGCTACCCCCGGCCAACGAGGCGGGTGAGCAGCGCAGGGGGAACGGGGGCCGGGTGGTGTTTTGGGGGACGCAAGAGGGGCCCAAGGGACAGGATGGGTGGGGGAGCGGAGGGGAGGGAGCAGGAGGCGGAGGTGGGGGGAGAGAGCGAGAGCCGGGGAGTAAAGTCCTACCTGGGATCGGTGCCAACTTCCTGCAAAGGGTTACAGACCCGCGGCTTTGAGAGCCCACCAGAGGCGAGTGCGCTCTTGTCACGGTTCCAAGGCGAGATGAAGGCAGCGGGAACAGGTACAGCAGATGCCGAGTGGCCTCGTTTGCCCACCGAGCGGGGCTTCGGCTCGATTTAAGCCTCGCCGACGAGGAGCCTTCGGTGCTCCCGCCGGCGGGGGCCTCGCCATCCCCGCACGAGGCCACCGGGGCTGTTGGGTGCCAAGGGTGGGGTGGGTGGCTCGGTGGCAGGGGGGGTGTGTGTGCATGGCACGGGGGGGCCTCCACCGCTCGCTCGCCTTCTTGCCGTTTGGATTAACATGCGGAAGATGCGCCTGTCACTTTGCTTACTGTCAGCGCTGGCTCGGGGATGGGTGACGGCTTTGTTCGGCGCAGCCGGGGGAGCCGTGCCAACTCGGACTTGGCAGGCGAAGCTGGGTGGGCAGGGAGAGGGGGACGAGGGAGAGGGAACGGCTGCTGGGGCGGCTGTGGAGGGACGTGGCCGCAGGCCCGCGTCTGAGCACGGCGGCTTTCTGTTGGCGTGCGCCTCCCTCTCCCTCCCTCTCTCCCGCGCTCGCCTGCGCCCAGGCTGGTGCAGACAAAATGAAAACGTGTTTTGTTTTGGTTTTTTGGCATCTCCCCAGCAGCTCTACCAACCCCAGCTGCCCCCCCTCCGCTCCCTTCCCCAACCTGCTGCGAATCCCTTTTACAATCGGCATGACCCAGGTGCTCGGGCAGCAACAAAATAAGGCCAAAAATACCCCCTGGCACCCAAACCACCCCCAATCTGCCACCCTGGGCAGAAACTGCTTCCAACCGTCCTCCATGGCGGGTGGGTTGTTGTTTGTATGTACATATATATATTTTGTCCTCTTTTTTTTTCTGCCCCCATTGGGTCCCTCTTGCGTTGGGTGTGTGTGTTCCTATTCAAGGACCCACCACCTCCTGTCGTGCTAAAACCAGGAAGGAGGGAGCCAAGGGCTTGTTTCTGCCTGGACGCCGGGGCGGCGTGCGAGGGAGACAACGATGGAGGACAAGAGGAGGGAGGAGAGGGATGGGAAGGCGGGAAAAGAAGCATGGGGAGGGTGGAAAAAAATAATCCACCTCCCCAGACCTTTTGTTTACCCTGCATCGATGCAAAGAGGGGTTTGGGGGTTTTTTTCCTCCCCTTGTCCTTTTTTTTCACCATGTGCTTGAGCCTCATGGGGCGTTTTTGAGCCTGACAGGGAACTTTCTGGAGCGGGCGGTGTCGGAGTTGATTTTTTGGGAGGCGGCGGGCTCGTCCCGCAGGCACACGGCTCCCAGTGCAGGAATTCCTGCCAGCTCGCCTTTGTGCCAGCCTCCCTTGGCCTTGGGTGTCTCGTTCAGATGGAGCCTGGCATCCAGGCACCGCCCATTTCTTGGCATTGAGCTGCGAGGAGAAGGAAAGGGGAGAGAGCGAGCGAGAGAAGGGAAAAAAAAAAGCTGTCTCACTCAAACTGGCCTTTCTCGGAAAAGGATCCTTCCCCGATGATTGTCCGGATAAGCGGAGCTAAATCCAGCCACTACTCAACAACAAAACCACTCTCTTCCACGGTGCGTCTCTCTTGCTGCCTTGGTACGAAATCGAACCTCACTCTTAATTTTGGTTGGTCTTTTTTTTTTTTTTTTGTCCGTGCGGTTGGGGTTTTTTTGCCTTTGATTTGAAATAACGTTTTGTTCCTCCAGTTGCTCCGTTGCTTTGTTGTTGCTGTAACCTGCCTTCTCCCCGAAATCCCTTTCCGCCGAGTCCTCTGGCCCTTGGTGCTAAAACACCCGACTTTAATCGGTCTCCTAGAGAGGGATGTATAGCAGATAGGCAGGTCCCTACGTGCAGCATTTGGAGCAGAACTGGAGGGTGATTTCTCTCCCTGCCCTCGCCCCACCAGCCGGGACATCCCCAAGAGCCACCCGGAGCTGGGCGTTGTCGCCCGGGTGCCTCTTTAGTTCTCCACCGGGCACCACCGACGGGGGAGAATGTGTCGAATCATGTCGGATTTGCAATTCAACATGGCAGCCGGAGCAAACGTGGTGGGAGACGCTGGGCACGGGCACTCCTGGCAGCGCCAGCGCAGGGTGGGGGCACGGCAAGAGCGGATGCACGGACAGGCAGGACGAGAGGACAGCGGGGAGGACACCGGGGTGAGGTCAGAACAGGAGGATAATTTTATTTCATTTCATTTGAAGGGGGTGAGTTCCACCAGGAGCGGTCTGGGAAGGAGGGAACTCAAGCCGCCTGGTTTTGTCAGCATTAACTGTTTAGAAGCTGGCTGGTTCCCCATGCTGGCACTGCGTGCCCGGGCGGGCGTGGGGCTGGGAGATGCCCGGCAGCGGGGCGGGACGGGGCGCTCTGGAGGCGGCTTTTCCTGGAGCCACGGCGGCCTCGGGGCCGGGCCGGGTGCTGCTGGAGGAAGCCCTGCGAAGGCTCGGGATGTTCCCGGCTGCTGCTGGAGGAAGCCCTGTGAAGGTTCGGGATGTTGCCGGGCCGTGCGGCTCCTCCGGCCTCGTGCAGGTTCGCGCCTCGCACCGGGGCGAGGTTTGGCACGGCCGAGGCTCCGCAGGGTGGCCCAGCCCTACCCGAGCCCAGGGCTTGCCCCAGCGTGGGGGAATATGCCCTCTTTCTGTCAAACTTAATTTAGGCCTGGCTGGGACACAACAAAAGCAGCTTGTTTGCAGGGCAGGGTCCTCCTTCCTGGCTGCCGCGCACTCCACAGGCGCCCGGAGCCATGAAAGACACCCCTCCTCCTTCACCAAATTTTTCCTCCTCTTCCCTGCTGCCCAGCCTCCCTGCTCCTCCTCCTTTCTCTGAAAAAAACCCCTTTTTCAGTCAGCGACACATGGCCCTACGGTAAAACCTTCAAACTGGCCACAAAGCACCCAAATGCCATGGCCCTTCTCTGCCTCCGTGACCCAGCAGCCTGCACTGGCTGTATCAGCCCTGCTCTGGGGACATTCCCAAAACTGCCTTACCCACCAGGATGGTGACAGCCTCCCAGAGATGGTGTCCTGGGCATTTCACATCTTCCTGGCCCTGCAGGGAGCTCTGTGGCCTCGTGCACCCTGGTTTGATGGCTGGGATCCTGGGGTCCAGTCCTAGACCTTGCTTGTGCTGTTTCCACAACATCCCACGGCTGGTTTGGCAGCTGGAATTCCCACGTTGTGGGAGCTGGGGGTAGTCAGGCATTTGTGGGGTCTGACCCCCAAAATGTGCCAGGATGGTCTCTTCAGCAGAGCACATGGACACGGTGGGTTACATCCAGACCCTTAATTCCAAGTGAAAAGGCAGCACAAGTGTTTTACTCATCATTGCAGCTTTTCCCTTGCAGATTATTTCTACAAAGAGGGGCTGGGGTGAAACTAGACCTTTCCCAATTTGCTCCCAATCCCTATTGCTTTCCTGTGAAAATCTGGTGGAGAACAAATATTAAAAAAACCCAAAACCCCACTGAAGCTCCTGCAAGCAGCCTGAGAGAAAATAAAAGCTCTCAACTCAAGCAAGGCTCTTCTGACGTGTCCTAAGCAAAACATCTGGCACCCCTGGAAGAGCCGTCCAGCCAAGGGACACAGCTGTTTTATTCCACAGCTCACAGCAAAACAGGGCTCGTGCTTCCAGAACATGGCTCAGCAGAAAGGGTGAATTCTTGAAAGGGGGAGTCAGATCTTTCTGCTGTTTATTGCCTCTGAATCCCCAGTTTGCTTTCAGGCTGCTCTGGTGTGAGCTCTGCTCCATCTCCTGGCAGGAGACCAGGAGCTTTGCTCTGAGGCTGGAGCCTCGTTCAGCTGCTGTAACCCCCAGCAGGCAGCAGAGCCACTCTGGATTTGCACAGACATTCCTCACAGCAGGATCAGGCCCCCAGGTTTGTCGAGGGTGGCTCTGGGTAATTTCCTTTCCTTAAAAGGACCAAATTTGGCCAAGGCACGGTTTTAATTGTGATTTCCTTTTTTCTTTTTCCTCTTTTTTTTTTTCCCTTTTTTTTTTTTCTTTTTGTAATCCCCTACAACTCACAGCAAAATTTGTATTGGTGAGAACTGCCTGATTTACAGCTGCAGAAAATGCTGAGCTCTGTGTCTCCACAGGCCAGACCCGAGGGGGAAAGGTTCCCCCATGCTGGACCATCAATGTAAGCAGCTTCACCACTCCAGGAACCACTTCTGCTGAGGAAAGAAGGGGTAAAAGGCAATGAGACTAATTTGACCTCTGTGGGCTCCACCCTCAGCCTTTCCACTAATTGTTCCAAGGGATTTGGGGGTACAAGTTTCATGAGATCCTTGCAGAAGCTCATCCAAGGGAGAGCTGATGCTGGCAGGCTCTGTGGGGAACATGGTGTCCAAGCACAGCCAGATCAGATTCACCCTCTGTACCACCCCACAGCTGGGCCTCAGAAGGATCAATACCATTTATTTTTCCCCCTGCAGTGTTTTTCTCTCTCTGGCACCTCTCTCAGCTCCTAATTTCTCTCTAGCTTTTTCCTGTGGTACTGGTTTTTTATGTTGGAGTTGCTCATAGCTACTGTTTAACTTTGGTGAGGATCGGCTGCTGTGAAAGGTGAGGTCTGGGAGGACACAGGAGGTGACCAGTTTGTTATTGTAGGGCTGCTCATGGGCACTGAGCTGTGCTGTCTGGCTCTGCAGCTGGAAAGCCCACGAGACACATGGGGTTTGGCATGCTAAGGCTGCTCTCCAGATAGCCCTGGCCACGGGAAATGTAAGAGAAGTAGCCCAGCAAAGGACACAACCAGCACGCTGTCAGAGGGGTGGGGGCTGTGTGCTGAGGTGATGGCAACCAAAAATCACCCTGTTCTGGGAGGTGTCTGGGGGTGGCTTCACGTGAACCTCTCCTGCTCATTCCCACACCAGGGCTTTTCCCCCAGCAGTGCTTTTTCCCCTCTGTGGTTGCTGCCAGCATCACCATCCTGCTGGGCTTGGGAGGTGCAGCCCAAGGGAGGTGGCCGTGCATCCCTGGCTCCTGCAGGGCTGGGCAGGAGGTTTCTCCTCATCTGCAAGACCACAACAAACGTGCTTCTTCCTCCTCCTCCTTTCTCCTTCCTCCTCTTCCTCTTCCCCCCAGCTGGAGGGCCCTGCAGGGCAGCCACAGCCACCTTTATCTCAATCTTAGGTCTGGTTTGGACTCACAGGATGGTCCATGCTGATGTTTTATTGCCAGGTGTGAAGACCT
Organism: Hypocryptadius cinnamomeus; assembly: GCA_013400635.1. Taxonomy (NCBI): domain Eukaryota; kingdom Metazoa; phylum Chordata; class Aves; order Passeriformes; family Zosteropidae; genus Hypocryptadius; species Hypocryptadius cinnamomeus. The sequence goes on from VYZP01018932.1 coordinate 45,142, forward strand.
GAAGCAGCTTTGCAAGGCCTGGGAGTTTCTGGGAGTAACACCAAGAGTTCAGGTTCTCCCATCCTTCTGTCTGAGTTTGCCTGGCACTGGGCATCAGCTCTGATGAGGGAAAGGGAGGTTGTGGGGCAGCATGTGGCATCCTGGCATGTGAGCCAGAATGAATCTGGATGGGGAGCAGGCAGCANCATCCCTGTCTGCCACGGCCCCACTGCAGGCAGGTGCCTCTGGGGCACTGTTTTCATCCCTGTCTGCCACGGCCCCACTGCAGGCAGGTGCCTCTGGGGCACTGTTTTCATCCCTGTCTGCCACGGCCCCACTGCAGGCAGGTGCCTCTGGGGCACTGTTTTCATCCCTGTCTGCCACGGCCCCACTGCAGGCAGGTGCCTCTGGGGCACTGTTTTCATCCCTGTCTGCCACGGCCCCACTGCAGGCAGGTGCCTCTGGGGCACTGTTTTCATCCCTGTCTGCCACGGCCCCACTGCAGGCAGGTGCCTCTGGGGCACTGTTTTCATCCCTGTCTGCCACGGCCCCACTGCAGGCAGGTGCCTCTGGGGCACTGTTTTCATCCCTGTCTGCCACGGCCCCACTGCAGGCAGGTGCCTCTGGGGCACTGTTTTCATCCCTGTCTGCCACGGCCCCACTGCAGGCAGGTGCCTCTGGGGCACTGTTTTCATCCCTGTCTGCCACGGCCCCACTGCAGGCAGGTGCCTCTGGGGCACTGTTTTCATCCCTGTCTGCCACGGCCCCACTGCAGGCAGGTGCCTCTGGGGCACTGTTTTCATCCCTGTCTGCCACGGCCCCACTGCAGGCAGGTGCCTCTGGGGCACTGTTTTCATCCCTGTCTGCCACGGCCCCACTGCAGGCAGGTGCCTCTGGGGCACTGTTTTCATCCCTGTCTGCCACGGCCCCACTGCAGGCAGGTGCCTCTGGGGCACTGTTTTCATCCCTGTCTGCCACGGCCCCACTGCAGGCAGGTGCCTCTGGGGCACTGTTTTCATCCCTGTCTGCCACGGCCCCACTGCAGGCAGGTGCCTCTGGGGCACTGTTTTCATCCCTGTCTGCCACGGCCCCACTGCAGGCAGATGCCTCTGGGGCACTGTTTTCATCCCTGTCTGCCACGGCCGCTCGGGTGGGATGGGAACAAGGCTCGCTCTGAGCTGGGGCAGCCCTGGGGGAGCTGCAGCCAACACGGCCACGATCCCAAACAGCAGCACCAGCCCTTTTTCTCCTCCCCTTGTCCTTTTTTTTCACCATGTGCTTGAGCCTCATGGGGCGTTTTTGAGCCTGACAGGGAACTTTCTGGAGCGGGCGGTGTCGGAGTTGATTTTTTGGGAGGCGGCGGGCTCGTCCCGCAGGCACACGGCTCCCAGTGCAGGAATTCCTGCCAGCTCGCCTTTGTGCCAGCCTCCCTTGGCCTTGGGTGTCTCGTTCGGATGGAGCCTGGCATCCAGGAAAAGCTGCTGCTCAGGTGAGAGAGAGTGGGGCTGCTCCAAAGGGCTTGGAGCAGTTCAAAGGGATCGCTGTGACACACAGATAAGCTCAGCTTTCCAGACTCTGCCTGCTCATCCCAGCTCAGCTTTGCCACAAGCAGGTAAAGGTGGATTATGTTTGGCTGCCTGGCTTCAAAGCCTCGTTCATCCCATGGGATGCGGAGCACAGGACACACTGGCCCCTTATGGTCAGAGGAGGGACTGAGCTCTCAGTCCTGCTCTGTGAGAACACTGGGAAAGTTGGTAGGTGCTGTGCAGGATCCTCGGGGTTCATTTCAGCTTCTTTTCCTTGGCAATTTTGTCCAACTATGCAAAAAACACAACAGCCCTGCAGTGGGTTACAATTGTCAGGTAATGCACCAGCCTGGGCTGAAATGAAATCTAAAGAGGAGCTGGTGTGTGGATCAATGGTTTTTTTTGTAGTGCAGTGGCTGAAGTTTGCATGGTCCTTTAGGGTCTTCTGAAAGGTCCAGCTTGGTGACAGAGTTGGGACAAAACTCAGGGTTACAATTTCCAGTCCTGGTGTCCCAAATGGTGTCAACCTCCACTGAAATAGCTCTTACTGGTGGTCACTGGAGTGTCCTGGGGATCTGTCACACCAAGTGCTGTCCACGTGAAGATGAAGGTGATCCCTGCCCAGAGGAGTTCACAGGCACAGCCCAGTCCTCCCCCATGTGTGGTGTTCAGGGATCCAGGCAGCTGAGATCCTGCCAAAGTGTCATTACAGCCAGGAACAATCTCAGGAATGCAGCACAGGTTAAACATTTCATTTGCTTTCAAGGGCTACTTGTTGCTTAATTTCTAAAAGCAACCTGTCCTCAGACCCTGTTACATTGCTCTGGGATGCTCTTTGGGTCCAAAATCTTCTGATTTTTTTGTTGGTTTGGAATACACTGATTTATCATAAGGAATAAATGAAAATCAAAAGAAAACAGCAGTACTTGTTTGCATAGGCCCTACATTGTTCTGTGCTCTGCTGCTACTGAAACAGGAGTGACAAATCCCAATCCCTGGACTTGGTTTTTTGGGTGGTGGCTGTGTGCAAACGAGGCTGGGGAAGATAAACAAGCAGAAAAAAATTGGGTTTAGGAAATGACAGTTGAGGATGGTCAATCAACTGATGGGTCAAAGCCAGCACAAGACCATCAATTAGCAAAGCCATATTGATATTGTTTCTCCAAAGCATTTTTGCATCCACAAAGAGGGCTGAGAGCTGGATCTGTGGTCAAACTTGGCTGCAGTTAGGAATCTGTACAGTTTCTATGTTGCAAAGGGGGAGTTTTAGAAAAGATTCTGCCTGTAGAAAATATGTCCACAGTTCCAGAAGGGCTCAGCCAAAAGGGTGATGAAAATCTGTCTGTTGGTGTCATAGTCAGAACTGCTGGAGGTGGGAACATTTGCTAATCTTGCTTATTTTAGGGGCCCTGCTTTCAGAAGCAGTTCAGTTCTGAAAATGCAGCTCTGAAAACTCATCTGTTAAGAGTCTCATACAATACATGCCTCAGACTAGACTAAAGAGGGATGAATTTTTCAGACTGTAGGTTCTTGCTTGCCTAATTATGATTTTCAGCTTCTTTCAATTTGGTCTTTGCATTGTATAAATGTGACACAGAAGAAATAGCTGTGACATTGCCTGGCGTTTTCTGTTCCAGCTGGGGAGGAACCAGCTAAACCTGCAGGGTTTCAGAGCTTGCAGAGCTGGTGTGGAAGGAGAATTTAGTTTCACATTTGGGAAACAAACTCAGTTCCCTGAGTGGTCTAAACTGTCACAATTTCTCTTCTTCCAGCACCCCCAGGCCTGGGGACAGTGTCACTCTTAAGGGGTAACTTTGGCACCCTGAGGCAGTGCAGGGTTGAGCAGGATTGTTGTATTTATACCAAACATGAATTCAAAGCAAACAACATTCATCAGCTTCAGTGGTTACATCTCCATTGGAACTTTTTAGTAGTTAAAATCTCCGCTATGGGTTTTGGCTTCCCTGTTCAGTTGCCTCAACAGACACATTAGGTGCCTGAAGCTGCACAAAATGGCTTTTGGATGAGCTCAGGACTGGCCAAAGCCTAAACTGGTTTGCCTTGCAGGATTTGTGGTAGCTGCAGCTCCAAATCCAGCCTGGGATGGGTCCCAATGATATGGATAGAGAAACCATCTCTCACTTCAGAGAGTTCTCTGCCACCATCCAGCTTCTGGAAGAGAGAGGAGAAGCTGCCCTGGGTGTGAGAGGAGCTCCAGAGCAGGGTGGGATGTGGGTCACAAACAGACTGCTGGGAACATACTAAAGAGGTCAGCAATCTTGTCAAAAATCCTGGCTTGGGGTTTTTCTGTGTTTTGTGGGTCTGGAACCCCAGAGCTTGGTCTGTGATGTGGCAGCTCCATCTTCATCCGTGGTGGGAGCAGGAAAGAGCTTGGATGGACTCAGGCCTTTGTGCTTCAGGAGTGCCAACAGCATGAATAATGTAAAGCAGTTCAATTCTCCTCTCCCTGGCCGGGGGCAAGGTGTGCCAGCTGATAAGAACTGGGAGCCCAGTCTTGTTAAAGCCAGTGTTAGACTTAGACCTTCATGAGATCCACTGCCTCAAGCAGTTCTATTGTTCAAAGCACATTCGGTTAATTAGTACATTAACTAATAACCTTCTCAGCATCACAGGTAGGGAATATCTGTCTCCCAAAGGAGGAAACAGGCAAAGTGACTCACTAAGACTGGATGCAGAAGCTTAGCAATGCAGCTGTTAAGTCTGGGTTTTTCTGTCCCAAATGATTTTGTGTGACTGCTGCTGCCTTACGCACATAATTTCCCCGAGACAGAAATGGAGGAGTCCTAAAAACTCCCAAGAGAGTGCTCAGGCCCAGTGAGGGAAGGTACCCCTGGACAAACCTGAGAAGAACTGAATCCGTCCAAATACTCAGAGGAGGCAATTTGCTTCACCCACATGCACCAACTAAGGAATAAAAACAAAGCCACTTCTCCTCATTTTCAAGGAAAGTTTTTCTCACGAGCTTGACTTTTCACTCACATTTTCATCTACTCTAAATTTCATGAGCAAATGGCCAGTGTGGGGAGGAGAGAGCACACGAGGAATGGCAGTGGGGCTGTGTTTGTACGGGCTCACTGGGATGGGATCAGACCAGAGGGATAATTCCCGAAGAGATTCAGACAAACAGCCAGAGGGGAAACTTTGATGCTGAGGAAGCCCTTCAACTCCAACACATGATGATGAGCAGCTGATTTACACAGCTTTGCAGTGTGGTTGGAAAAAACCCTGAGCTGAAGCACAAGGGTAGAGTTATTTGGCTTGCCAGAGCCATGACAATACCACAGACCCTTTCTCATGAGCCCTGATCCCAAACAGAAAGGAGAAGCTTGTTCTCTCCACCCAGCTCTGACCTGAACGCACTCTGTGCTTTGCCTGCTCTCAAATGACAATTCTCAGCTGCAAGGATGTGTGTGCAGAGGAATGAGAACCAACTCCTGCATGCAGGGATCCATCCCTGAGGAGGAGAATCTCACGGGGTTTAATTATGGGGCCACGTGCCTTATCAGTCTGCTGGCTTCCAAGCAGCCCAGGCAGCCACAGCCCTGCTCAGCACTGGAATGTCAAGGGAGTGCCTGGAATGAGGGCCCTGGTGAGGTCACAGAAGCAGAAGGCAGCAATGCAAGTGGCCTGTCCTGTAGAAGGGACTCCTTTCATGACCACAGCTTAATCCACCACCAGTTTGCTGAGCCCACAGCAGCCCAGATTGGAGGCTACAAAAATATCCCTGTTCAGCAACTCCTCCCTTGTCCTTTGTGAAGCTCCAGCATTTTAATCATGTTCACACCTCCCTCTCCTGACACAAACCATCTCAGCTCCCTCCCAGGTCCACAAAACCTGTGCATTCCTGGTCTCATTCTCTTGCTGATGCATCAGGCACTCTCCCCTCCATCAGCCTCCCAAACGTCCCCGTTTCTTATTCTCTGTATTCCTATCTTTCACCCCCTGCACCCTCATTTGACCAAGATTTGTTGAATAACCAGCTAGTGCTGAGGGGCTACGTGCAGCTCTGGGTGTGCTGTTGATAGACTGAGCAACCCCAGCCCCTTGCATGTCCCCAGTTCCGTATTTCTCCATCTCAGGACCAACAGGAAGGTGCTGCTGATGTAGGGGCCCCGTTATTGGGAAAGGAAAAACACCCCAAATGTGTCTTGTAAATGTGTCTCATCCTGCTCTGTTCATTTTCACTCGGGATAAGGGTAAAATCAGAGTTCCTCAGGTTGTTGGGGGTGCCAGAGCAGCTGAAATTTGTTTTCATTCTTAGCTTCAGCCTGGCATGCTGCATGTGGCCATTCTTGATCTGTTCTTATATACATCTAGAGCCCTTTGATCATCATTCTCCAACTTGTTTTGCTGGCTTTCCTGGAAGAGTATTACACAAGAAATGCACTCTTCTCTCCATGCACAGGTGTTTTCAAGCAAGCCTTGTCTTCTCAAAGCCTAGTAAAATAAACCAGACTTGGATCTCTCAAATTCCTTCAAAATCCCAGACTTTGGGGTTAAAACAAAGGGCACAAACCTACCTGTGGGGTCACATGGATCCACATCAAACCCATACCAGAAATCAGGATATCCTGAGCAGGCTCTCAGTAGAGTTTGTTACAGGTTGCTTATTTTTAGGGACATTTTAATAAGCCTAATCAATCACAACAAATTACTAATAAATACACAACAATTTTCACCTGGACATGTTAGGTTACTTTGCCAGAAATTGCAGTGAGGAATAGTGGTTATTAAAAAAGATCTAAAGACTTAACTTTTTTCACAGGATAATTCAAGATGTTGCCATTATGCTTCTGCTCTGAATTACTTTGCAGAGAAATTACCCTCCCCAATGACTCAAGAAAGCTGAGCAGGTCCAGCCTCCTGTGTTTAAATTTATCCCATGTAAATATGGCACAAAGTTCCCCATCCTCTTGACAGCCTTCCTTACAGGATTTTCCTCCAGGCCCTGTAACAACTTTACAGCTGTGCTGAGTTTTGGCATTTCCAGTTCCCTGCATCCTTAAGGGATATGACTTCTAATGGGGATATCTTACCAGTCCTAAATCCTGGGAATACTCCTGATTTTCACAGCTTGTCCAATCTACAGAAGCAGACAGCCCAGGGGCTGTTTGATTTGTGTCTTCCTAAGGGTATTCCCATGCCAGGTACTCCCAGACAGATTTGTGAGGTGCTTGCCTTGCTCTAAAAGCCTGTCATTGGTTTTGGTGAGGATTTGGAGGAACATAATGCCCATGCTGGAGGGTGGGATTCATCTGTGTGTCTTGTTGGATGTAACTGGGACTTCAGCCCTGTGCTTTCGGGAGAAGAGGGTCCAGTGAGAGGCGTCTCCGTGTCCTCAAGCCATGGGTGCATTGCTGGGATGGGCAGCTCTGGTGCTGCTCCATGGAAGGGCAGCAAGATAAAAGTCGTGGAGCTCACGAGGTTTTTTGTTGGCACAAGGTGCTGCTGGAGAGAGCCTCTGTTTCTGAGGCAGGCTCGTCCTGACGGGAGTGAGAGCGAGCAAGGAAAGCTGGGATTGCTGTTCCCGCGGGTGCCGTTGGGATCCGGGCTGCAGAGGCCACGCTGTCCCCAAGGCCGGGTTCCTCTCCCCCTCTCTGCAGGAGTTATTTACACCATTTCCTGCCCAGGGAAGTTCAGGAGTTTGACGTTACTGGGTTGGTTTCCGCTCTCCTGCCCGGCTCCCTTCGGGAGCTCTCGCAGAGCCCGGCAGCAGCTGGGCCGGAGCCCGCGGGCTGGATGGAGGTGCCAGCCTGGCCCAGGGAGGGAAGTGTCACCCATGTCAGGCCGGACAGCTCGGGCTCAGCCAGCTTGGGAGGGCTGGAAAACCAACCCTGTGTCCATCCCTCCGGCTCAGTCCTGCTGTGGGACTGGACGGGGCCGGCAGGAGGAAGGAGGACGCGCCCGGGCATGGCTGCAGAGCTTTTGGGTTCCTGCCGAATTGACGCCCTCCCCTCTCCCCCCTCATCCTTCCCGCCTGGCCTGCGTCTCCCCTCCCTTCCCTTCTCCCTCCCATCCCGCAGCAAACAAAATGGCTGCTCCATGGCCATTTTGTTTCCCGTCTGGAAGGGGGAAGCCGGGACGCTGGGACTTGGCTCTTTTTTGGAGGCTGCGGCCATGTCCGAGCCCAACTCTCCCGTCTCTACGTGGCACCGGCTGTAGCAAGAGAGAGAAAGGGAAAAAAAAAAAAGAGAAAAAAAAAAAGAAAAAGGACATTTTGGAATGAGACCAAAGGCAGAGGCAGAGAGTGGGTAGTTTTGGCGTATGTTGAACACTGAAAATGCCTGGAATTGCCAAACTGAGCTTTTGTATGAGCAGCGTAAGGGCTACTCGGTGCACGCAGAGCCGCGGGGCTGCACGGAATAGCCGGACGGAAAGGTTTGTTCGCTATATTCAATAAAACAGCCCTCCTTTCTTCTGGATTTATAAAGTACCAGAGAGCACTGTTGTCTTAATTTGTTTTTGGACGGGCGGATGGTTTTACACATCGGCTTGGTATGACCAGAGCCGGTCATTGCCGGACGGTAGCGTTTTAACCTGTTGTGTGTCCTCTTGTTTTTGGTGCGTACTGGATCTGACCTTTCCACCGAGCTGGCACTGCCTGGATTTAGCTGATGTAATCCAGAGGATATTTTTTTAGGGATTTTTTGTTTATTGCCTTCTTGCCTTGAAAGTTTTCATCTCAGGAATAAAATCATCTTAATTTAAATATTTAAAGCAATAGCTGTTCTTGGCTTTTCAAGCCCTTGCTTTTCTCCCAAGGCTGGAGCTGTACTGTGCTCACAAGCTGTTTACTGCACTCTGTGTGTATCCTGCACACGTTAAGGTGTGATACACAACAGAAACTCCATCAACAGGAACACGCCTTGAAAGTTTAAAGCAACTTGGTGGCGTTACTGTAAAATTTTTCGCAGAAGCAGGGCAAAAACACCAGAACATGCGCCAAATAAAAGTGAATTTTTTTTTTTTTAAAGTGATTCTGCATTTCCTTCAGTAGCCTGGTTGTCTTGGCGTTAGTAGCCACGTCACTTTGTTCGTGGACACTCTGAGGAGCAGATCCCTGCCCTGTGGCATGGGGGGGATCAGGCTCTGATAAGGTGCTGGAATGATCATCCTGCTGTTCCTTGAGTGGCTTTCCAGACATGTGGAGAGAAGCAGACACTTGCAGAGCGGAGCTGGGAAGGAGAGCAGAGAGAGGTGAAATGGCTTTCCTTGCACAGAAAGGTATTTGATTTGCCTCCATATCCCCTTGGCTTGTTTGCAAACAGACAGTGGAGAGAATGGCAGGGCCACGGTGGTCCCGGAGCCGGGGCTGCACGGGCGGGCGCTGGGCGGGTGCTTCACGGTGCAAATGTAATGCTTTGATCCAAATCTATGTTAGAGGTGGACATTACCTGCACACCTTTCATGAACATCTTATGAACTCAACAGTGAGAAGGTTAACATTATTAATAGAACAGTTTTATAGAGTATTACAGAAAAAAAAAATTTCTTTCAATTTTTGAGTTAGCTCATAGAATTGAGTGCAGAACAGGTAAAAATAAGCCTGAAGGATATTTTTTTCCTCTTATTTTTAGTATTTAATGAAATTACACTCTGAAATCTCAGTAGTGGCTATCTTTTATGACAAAAATTCTGGGACTATTTTTTGCTTTAGGAGAGGGTGAGGTATATACAAATTTACAAGAAGAATACACTAACATTTAGAAGAAGCATTACCTTTATGGCCACCTTTAATAATGTGTTTAGCAAGGGTTAATAAAAGATAAGTTGTATAAAAAACAGCTTACAGATGCCTGCATTATAGATAACAATATCAGATTCATTAATAATGATCCAGATGTTTAGAAACATCTGATAGGACTCAAGACAACCCCTTGGTGATGAGCAGCTGTTTATAAAGATACCTGCTAATTGTTTAATAGTAAATGCGATGACAAAATTGATGTGAAATATTCCCTATGTCATTAAAAGTGTGTGGAGTAAAAGCATTGCTGAGAGACACGGGCTGTTGCAGCATTGAACTGTAAATATTTTTACTTCCATTTCTCTTTCTCTATTCATGGTGTCTTTGATTAATTGTTTCAAAGTGTGATATTTAATATTGACTTTAGGATGGGGTGTTTGTGAAGGTGGTTGGCCTTGCTTTGCTGAGAGGTTTGCCTGGCCTGGGAGAAGTTATAAACAACTTGTCTTCATGGCTGGTTTGGCAAATGTCATTTTTTATTGCTTTCCCGTGGCACAGGGTGTGTCCAGGATGGGTTTTTGGTCTGTTTTCTGCTTTTTGTGTGAGCGGGTTTCTCGCTGCCAGCCGGATCAGCAGCTCCAACTGGCGCTGTGGGTCCCCACAATGTTGGGGAGTTACTGAAACCCTTCCACCCTTCTTTTGGCTTATTTTTGGTTTGATTTTTAAATTTTTTTTTTTTTGGTCTGTTTTGTTTTTTATTTTTCCAGCCAGGTTGGGAGGACACGAAGGCAAGGGAACAAAATGGCCACACTCGGCCATTTTGTGCCAACGCCGCCGTTCCAGGGAGCCGGGGCTGGTTCTGCCCCAGCTCCAGGAGGCTGAAAATCCTCTTGGAGACTCAGGGTCCTGATTTCCCACTGAGAAGCCCTCCCTGTCCCTGGCACGTTTCGGCACCGACACAAAGGCTGAAAGTGGTGTCATCTTTTAAAGCAGAGACTTTGTTGTTTTCTGGTTTCCTCCTCCCCCCTCCTCCATTTCATTCAGTGCTCCTTAATGAACCAGAGCAGCTCCTCAAGGCTTCAGAGCCTTTCCAGCTCCTCTCCGAGGTAGGCTCCTTTTAAAGGCAGACACTTGGCCATGCTCAGCCATCTCTGGTGCAAAGATGTTTCAAAATTTTGAGGGCATCATCTTGGGTTTTCTGCTGGGGTCATCACAAGCCACCCTGACAAATGAGGAGCAGTTTAGGTCACTTCTTGATCCCAAAAAAAAGTCTGAAAGCTGGACTGGAAATGCCATTTTTATTGCAGCCTGGAGGACCTTGCTGTGAAAAAATACACTTTATCTCCCAATTTTCCTCACCCCTCCAAGCACCTGTAGACAGTGGGACCGTGTAGTGACACACTCTGTGCTCAGGCACCTTTGCAGAAACCGATGAAGTGTTTTCACAGAAATCAGATTTGATCAATTTTAGGGGATCCATATGAATCTGGAAAGTGGAAATTACAGGGCCACTGCCTTAAGGCCTGTACAGAAATGGTGTTTTTTTGAAGAGGTTTTTGGCAATCAGGTATCCAAAAATCTTTCAAAATTTGGTTTAATTTCAGAAGGCAGTGAGAAGCTTTGGGTGTGGGTCTCTGAACCCTACAGACCCTGTTGGCTGTTTTATCCAGAATTTTGCATAGCTGCATCACATCCAGGCAAATTTGGGCACGTCTCCTTCCTTCCTTGTCTTTTGTCTTGATGGTTTAGACCTCAGGCCATGAGGAGAGGGAATTCCTGTCATTGCAATTTGTGTAGGACAAACAAGTGTGACAGTGATACTAAGGGTAGGATGCTCTTAGTCATCCTTACTGGGCATAAAAAAATCCCCCTGTTTGATCCATAAATCCTCCTGTTTGACTCCTTTCTTCACAAATCCTGCTAAAATCAGGATTCCAGAGTCAGCAGCTGGGTATTCCCAAAACCTATACTCATTAAGACAATTATTATAATTAAGTCTTCTGTTTTCAGGTTTACTTATAGAAGTCAGAAGGGATTTTTTTCTCTCTCTCCATGTATAATTACATCTATGTGAGCTCAGAGTTATTTAATGTAATTTCCCACCAACAGTTTGAGATTGGCCCAAATGCCTGTTGTCTGCAATGGTATCAAGAGTGACCTTTGAAATGCCTGCCTGATACATCTGGTTTATGTGGTTAAAGTAATATAAACCACCAGATTGGCAACCAGGAAAAATTGTTCCTCCAGGTCAGTTGCTAAAAGTCTCTTTGGAGAAGAGAAGCATCCTCTGCCTCTATGCATCACCCAGGAATCATCTAGACCACCCACCCTCCCAGTCCCTGAGCAGTGCAGCATCTGGTGGTTTTCTTGCCACCCTTCTGCTTGATGCTTGTGGCAGCAGCTTAATTTTTGGGAAGCTGAAACATTTTGGTTTAAACTAACCCTTCTGTCCCCAAGGAGCTGAGCAGTGACAGACCTGATGGACCCTGAAGCTTGGCTGTCACCTCACCGAAGCTCTGGCTGGTTGAGGAGGGATGTGCAACCCCTGTGCATCACTTTCTATGCTGATAAAAACAGGAAGAACAGCATTTCCCATCAGGAGGCTGTTTGGGATGCACTTGGCACCAGGGGTGGGCTGGACACTCCAGTGCTGTAGGAACCAGTTCCACCACGTTGGGGTTTTGACGTTGTTCATGCCCTGTTACACCAGGAGAGGCCTGGGCCAGATGGTCCAGCACAGTGGGTCATTCCCTGTCAAGGACCAGTTTGTCAAAGGAAATGAAGAGAATTACCTGGACTGTGCTGAATGCCAGTGAGGAGAGCCTGTGGAGAGCTCCGGAAGAGGGCACTTCCAAACCTTGCTGCAGAGATACCCTTGTACCTGAGGCTGTCCTAAACTCTCACAGGGATTCCAGCTACAGTAGCTGACCAAAGCTTTGGGATTATTTAGCCTGTTGCCTGGTAGCTGTGGAAGCACAAAGCATTAGGTAGCTTTTATTCTGCTTGAGCCCCCTCCTTCTCCCACCACAGCACTCAGCAGATGCTCCTGGAGGCTGGAGACATCTCCTGCTGAGCTCCCATGGGAAGTTATCCTTTGGGACTGTGCTGGGCTGCACATGCAGCCTGCCTGGCATGGTTCCCTCGTCCTTAGGGCTTCTTTCATCTCCAAGGGGAATTCTTTCTTCTCCTTGCAAAAGAGCCTCACACGTTTCTTTCAAACTACCAGATTAATACCTCGCCTCTGTATTTGGGTGTACAGAGAGTGAAGAAGCCTCAGAAGGTGAGCCAAGGGCTTGGGGGGAAGCCAGTCTGTCTCAGATCCATGCTAATACTGCTTGGCTGGGCTGGAGCATTAGAGGGACAGCACGGCTGCATGTTGCACTCATTTGTTTAGGAAATAAGATCTGCCTTGATGTACTCGATACCATTACATTTGCAGCCTAAAAGCTTCCTTGTACTTAGTTATTTCTAATCTGCTCAATTCCCTGGAGTGCACAGCAGCTAAATTGATGGATTCTCTTATCTGGTCTGGCAGGTTTGTTCTAGATACGCTGTGCGTTCAGGAGGTGAGGTCAGCCTGGCTGGGTGTGCTTGGCGCTGCTGCAGCTTCCCGAGAGCTCTGCTATCTCCATGGGTAGCCCCAGGTTCCAAGGGCAGGGCTGCTGCTTTTGTGCACCCTTGGGTGCATGAAGTCTGCAGCTGGTGTGATTGCCAAGCACAAGGTATAGTCCAAGTGGGCTGCAGGAGGTTTGAAGAAGGAGAAAGAGCTCCAGGACAAGGCTGGATATGAGTCCTCTCCCCTGTCTTCAAGAATTCTGATTTTTCACGCATTCCTCTTTGCAGGACCTGCAGAGCATCCAATGCCTGGATAAGGCTCATCCCAGTGCCTGGATAAAAATCATCTCAATGCCTGGATAAAAGTCATCCCAGTGCCTGGATAAGGATCATCTCAATGCCTGGATAAGAATCATCTCAATGCCTGGATAAGAATCATCTCAATGCCTGGATATGAATCATCTCAGTGCCTTAGGCTGCCACGGTCCCAAGCTGTCCTTGAGGCTGAGGTAGTAGATTGAATAGTTGTGGAGTCTGGTCCTCCCTCTGAGCTAACTATACAATCTACTGTCTTTCCTAAGGAGACAGTCAGGTCTTCAGGTCTGCTCGTCCACTTCTACACCAGGTGTGGGGGCAGGTGGTGCAAGTAAAGCAAAGCCGTGCCCGTGACCCGTCTGTTCTGCTCTGTGGAGGTGAGGTAGTAGGTTGTATAGTTTGGTGGGAGGGATTTGATCCCATTTCAGGTGATAACTATACAGTCTATTGCCTTCCTTAAAGAGCAGCAAAACCACGGAGGAGCTCCCGAGGCATCGCTTCTTTTGTTGAGGATCCAAAAAAGCAGCATGGCATTGTTAAACAACTCAGTGGGTGTTTCTCTTACAGCATCCAGAATTGCATTCTTCCAGGAATTGCTTCATGCCTCAGGCACTGGAGCATGGAGCCACCTGCTTCCAGGGAACCCACTTCTCTTTAAGCTTCGAGAGAACCAGGGAAATGAGTTTGCACAGCAGCTCCCAGTGTTCAATTCTATTATTTTTTTGCAGGAGATGGGCTCAAGTTGTAAAGTGTTTAAATGTGTTAATCTTTTCTGGTCTGTCCTCAGGTCTGGAGGGGAGCAGATACTTTTGTATAAATGGGATGGATCTGAGCTCATGATTTAGTTTTGTTGTGCCCAGTTCTGAAGTTTGGGTTCAGAACCAGACCCAGGGGCAAGCTTAGCCTGTGGACTCAGAGCCCTGGGAGCTGATCAGATTTGGCTGCTTGGCCCCTGCTCAGGAAGTGCATTTTGTTTTGGACAAGCTCCCAGCCTGTCCCATGGAACAGAGTTAGAGGGTGGTTCTTTCTGATCTGATAATCCCTTATCAGCTGAACTCCCTCACATGCAAACCCTGTCAGGGAAGTTTGTGGCTCTTGGGTATTTACATAGGATGAACCAATGATTCAGACTAAAATCTGGTCCTAAAGTGCAGACAGGTAAGGAAGAGACATGAGCCAAAAGGAGCAGGTTCTAATCCTTCTGGGTTCTCCCAGGCAGTCACCTGACAGCAGACATGTGAGAAGTCATCACGCTTCAGAGCTCTGGCCCTTGGCAAGGGACAGGGAACTGTTAATTCTTCTGTTTCTTAGGAGCAGATGGGACCATCCCTCTGCCGTTTTCCAGAGTAAGTAGGATCAAGACCAGGAGTGGAGCTGTAACACGATCAGGGCTGCACCAGGAAGGACATTTCAGGCCATTATCACGACCATCTTACTGCCAGGGAGACTGTGAGATCCGAGACACCGGGGAGCGAGGGCAAGCAGAGGACACCTTCTCAGATGAAGTGGGAGGGAGAGAGCAGAGAGAAATTGGAGCCCTCAAATTTCACCCTGAGCAAAGGCACAGGGAGAGGCAGACCTGGCTGCTGGGGCCGTGGGAGTCCCCAGAATGCAGCAGCTCATTTCAGGCCCCTCTGCTGGGACAGGGCGTAGCTGGGACGCAGCTGCTGGGTGGGGATGCTGCAGTTCCAAGCGGCGAAGGAATGCAGCCCTCTCTCCATAAATCTGGCTTTTCAGCAGTCCTGGAGACTTGCTGTGCAAAACTACAGCTTGGTCCTCTGAGCTGCATTATTATCCTCCAGCTGCTTGCTCAGGGGCAGGGCTCCTGCCTGCAGATTGCCTGGGAGGTACCAAAATAGCAGCACAAGCATGGGAACAGGGCGGCATATCCACTTCATCTGGAGAGGTGTCCCCTGGAAAAGAGCTGATCCCACATGTCCCAGATGGAATCCCTTCAGTCCCCCTCCATGGCATTGGTACTAACTCAGAGTATCTCAAACAGTGGAACTGTGTGAGCTGGAAGCCATGAATAAAATATTACTGGAGATATTCCCTTGTGAAAATAAACTTGGTTTGACTTCTTTAAAACAGAGTCTCTTTATTGACCTGAAGTGAGCTTGGCTCACTTGGGACCTCTAGAGGGGTGGTCACTGTTCCTGAGTGACCAAAATCCTGGGTGTGAAAGGGAAGCCACAGGATGAGGATGTGGGGCAGACTGAGTTGGCCAAGCAGCTGAGACCATCTCTGTCGGCTGTCAGCAGGTGCTTTCCTGACACAAATTTTCTGCACAACTCCTACACGAAGCCCAACCTGCTTCCTCACCCACAGCCAGCTCAAGGGCTGCAGGTTGGGCTTCCCTCTGCCCTGGATAGTCCTTGCTATAAACATGTGTATAATGTGTATACCAGCAAGAGGAGAACACAGGGACTTCCAGGATCCACTAACACAAATAAATCCCATCAAGGGCTATGAAACCAGCCCAGGTAATGTTTAATTGCTCCAATGAATCCTGGCACAAAGGAAAGGGCAGCTTTGCCCAGCAGGAGGGTGACCAGCCTGGCTGAGCTTACACCCATGGATCTGTGGGACACCCACCTGACTCACCAGCCAGGATCCCCCAGGACATGGCACTGGGGCAGCCACACCATCCCTGATCACAATGTCAGGGAGGAATAGGCTCTTCCTTTCAGCAAAAAGCAGCCAGGAAGCAAGATCAAGAAAGGTGAGACCCTCTCAAGATGCTATGAGACAAGAGAATTTTCAGCACAAACACTCTGAGGGAATACTTGGAAGCTGGATGGAACTGCCAGCAGCATAACCCCAAATGCAAATACCCAGCAGGATGTAGGAGCTCACCCCAACCTTTCTGACCCACTGCATTCATGGCAGATTCAGGAGCTGAAGCAAAGGAAGCCCCTCTCCCTCAACCAGCAGCAAACACCTCCCTGTCCCTGCTGAGAACAGGCCCAGGGATGGAGGGAACCCAGCAGGTGAGGTTCATAAAGAAGCCAGGCCTCATAAACACCACAAATCCCACCATTTCACCCCAGTCAGCACAGCTGATGGGTAATGCCTTCCCCTCCTCCCAGCACACAGGGCCACGGGGCTGTAAGAACCTGGCAGAATCCCTGCCAGGGTCACCCCAGTGCCACAGTCCCCTTTATGCCAACCCCAGAAATGGAGTGGAAATGCTGCAGAACTCTGCCTTGAATGTTTGTGTGCACTCCCCTGAGCACCACCCAAACCCTGCCCTTGCCTAAACCCCCAAATTCAGCATTCAGCCAAGCCCCCCAAATGCCTGTGTGGGCAGGCTCAGCCCCGCTGTCCCGGGGAGCAGGGCAAGAGGAAAGCGGATTTCCTTCTGGGTTGGAGTTTTCTGCTGCAAGCATCTCTATAAATAGGCCCTTGCACAACAGCCTGTCCCCACAAGTCAAAACCTCCAGGAAAACAAAACTCTAGAGTTTTCACAAGGTTCACAGCCCCACACCAGTGATAAAACACTTCACTCCTGGAATTCTGTTGGTGGCTGATAATCAGCAGCAGCCTTGTGCCTCCATGGCTCTCAGCAGGGTGGGGGATCCAGCCCTGCAAAAAATCAGGGTTTGCCTGAGTGCCCTGATCTTGCTGGGAGGAGAAATGTTTTTCTGCTCTTGGTAGTGTTTCTAGGGAACTTTTAGGGAATGCTACACTGTCCTTCACCCAGATGCAAAAGCAGACCCTTGAGGTCCTGAAATGCTCTCCCAGCTCCGAGCCCTCTCCCCTCACAGGGGTGAGGAGCAGCCTCTGGGGCTGTATTTTTATCACCTGTCCATAAGGCAGGGATGGATTTCTCCCCCGAAGGCAGCTCGGCAGCAGGAGCTCAGCCTGCTCCCAGAGCGTGCAGCAGCCACGGCACCTGGGCACCAGGTTATTTTTCATCTGATTCTTCACTACATCTGAGGCTGGCGATGAAATAAAGCTCAGAACTGCGGGCAGGGTGTGCGGGGCCACTTGAGCTGCCCAGTTCCCAGCGGTGCCTCTCCCAGTGCCATCTGCTGGTCAGCTCCTGGCTGGGCTGGACTGGCCAGGGAGCTCAGAACAGCTCACAGGCAGCTGGGCTCCTGCAGCACAGCTGGTGCTGCCCGGCTCCTGCAGCAGGGGCTCGGGAGAACGGGAATGTGGAGCTGCAGGGCAGCTCTGCTGGGAAAAGCAGGGGCAGGAGGATGGGGAAAAGCAAAAGGCAAAGTCAGATACCAGCATCACTCCAGTGCTGATTCTGCCTCTCGAGGCTCTTTCCCCTTATGCTACTCCCAGATGGATGTTCTGAGATGAAAATGCTGCAAAAAACCCAGAATCTGGGGATGTAAGCTTGTATTTAACTTTTTTCTGTGCTGCAAATATGAAATTGTGTTTAGGGTGTGATAGGCTTGTGCTGGGCTTCCTAAAACAGGGAACCAGATGTGCTCCAGCCATAGTTTTTATTTCTTTTTTTTTTGCTCTGAGCTCTTTTTCTCTTGCTTCTCTTGCCCAAGAATTCCTGGTGGGGACACATTTTTACTTTACACTCAGCTGGATGCTCAAGAAAAATTCCCTACGTCATCCTCAATCCCCATGGCCTCCTGCTGCTTTTACAAAGGTTTAAAAACATTAAGTTACACCCTTACAAAAGGCAGCACATGGATGCTTTTGCAAAGCCAAAAAGCCCCTTCAGGAGCCACAGAAGTCATGTTGTCTTTTAGCAGTTCTATGTAAGCACATAATTTTAAGAGCATTTTACAGGTATAGTAAATAGCTCCCAGGTGTCCAGATCCCCCATAGAGAGAGTGAACAGACTTTCACAACAGGATTTATTCAGTGCATGCTCTGGGGATGCACAGGACAGAGCAGCAGTGGAGGATCTGAATAATGGCCCTCAGGTCATCCTCCTCCTCCTCTGTAAGAAATGAAAGGTTACAATGACCAGGGAAGGGGCTGCATCTCCCCATTATCTTCCTTCCACCTGTCTGCAAAGCTTGGCACATGATTAACACGCCTGGCTGGGAATCCTCAGGTGAAGGGAGGAGAGACATGGGGTAACAAAACACAGTGGCCCAGACAATGCCAGTGGTCCTGCAACAGGCCCAGGAATCACCAATAACCTCTAACAATGTCACTTGTACCTCTGGGGCTCAGATTGTACCACCTCAAGTAGGAAATTGTTCTCCCTGACCACGCACACACACAAGTTACACATCAAGAGGAATCTGTATCTAAATTCAAATACACTGAAATTATGCAAAGAATGAAGCCATGCAGGGAAAAGCTACATGAAGGAGCTGGTGGCTTCTCTCAGCTCTGAAGGTTTCTCTTCTGTGCACGCACACAGGTGCAGGCACATGCGTAAAATAAATCTGTGGCTTGGGAGAAGGCACAGGCTGCAGAGTGTGAGGAGGAGAGTGGGGAACAGCTGGGTGGTACTGGCCAGAGCTCCACCAGAACCAGGAGGAAACAGAAATCCTCAAAACAGCCACTCTCTTTGGACAAGAAGGGGAAGAGGTAAAACTTGTCCAAAATTGAGAGGGACACATGGGAAAGGAAAAGAGCATTTCTGCTGGGAAAAAACCACCAAAGCCAACCACCATGTCTCATTGTCCCCAAGTCACCCTGCTGGCCCTGGGGTCAGGCTGTGGCAGGGCCTGCTGGCCATATGGGATTGTGGGTGCGTGGGAGAGCTCAACACTTCCAGCCTGGAAATGGAAGAGAAGCCAGGAAAAAGGAGAAGCGTCCAAGTTCACCAGCATTATGGCAAATGCCCTCCTGCCCTCAGGTCTCCTCAGGAAGGGGACAAAGTTCCCCAGCATCAGCCTGCCCTTGGCTCGCCGGGGCTGCAGCAGAGAAGGCAGCGCAAGGAGGGAGCGTGTGAATTGTCCAAGGAGCCTCCTGAGCCTACCAGGGCTGTGGAACAACCAGCGCTGACAAAAGCCTTGCTGAGGGGTGCAGGGACAGCTGAGGAAGACTCTTCAGAGCAGAAGGCCCACCAGGATGGCACTGGGGAGGAGGAAGAGTGAAAAGCCCAAGCAGGTACTGGGGGCTCCTCCTTTGGGCAGATCAACACTTGTCTGGTCCGAGTTTGTCTCCTGTTCTTCTGTGTCCAGGGCACCTGCTGGAAGAAGAGAGGAAAATGTGGAGTTAGAGGGGATGATCTGGCAGGAGAGAAGCTCCCACTCATGCAGGTGTGCCATGATGTGCCCCGAGGCTCCGTGAGGCAGCAGAGCTCTGGTCCAGGGAAGCTGTGCGTTAGTGGGAGCAGGCTGTGAACGGGACCATGCTGCAGGGACGAGACATCCAACCATCCAACCAGGGTTAGAGCAAAGAGTGAGGAAAAGGCTTGGTGCCACATACAAGAGGAGGATCCAAAGGACCAGTCTGACACTGCTCCTCCCAAGCCCTCTCCATGCTGCTTGGGGATCCCTGAATGTCCATGCCAGGACAAACTCCACGGTTGCCTTACCTGAGAGGGAGGTCTGGAAATGGGGGCTGGGCCCTTTTTTGTCTTTGGAGGATGATGTTAAGCGCAAGAACGTGGGCTCTTCAGGGCTCAGGACCACTGTCTTGGAGGGGGTTATGGGCTCAGCTCTATTGAAACCTAGCTTCTTCTCTGGAACAGCTTGGCTGAGGGATGGAGATGGACTGGGAAAGGCTGATTTCTCTTTCCCATGCTCTTTGACACCTTTCTTTATTTCTGGGACTGATCTGGGGCTGAAGGCTGTGCCCATGCTTTCTAATAAGGCTGGATCCTCTGTAGGGAAGGAGCTAAGAGGCTCTCCAGTGTCTGCCTCTGGAGATAATTTATAATCTGGGCCTAAGGTGGGCTCAAAGGAAAGAGTGATCCTGTTTGCCTCAGTAGGATCAGATCTTTCTGGTTCTGGCTTTGTGGCTGTGGCAGTTTTCAGTTGTGGCTTTGCTGTTGTGGCAGGTGCTAGTGTTGTAGCAGCAAGTTTTGGCTTAGCTACAGTTGGGGTGGATTTTGGTGTGGTGGGTGTTGGCTTGGCCATAGTTATTGTTGGCTTTGGCTTGGCTGTAGGGGTGGTTGTGGTGGGGATTGGTGTGGTGGGCGTTGGTTTGGTGGTGGTGGTGGTTGTGGTGGTGGTGGTTGTGGTGGGTGTTGTCTTGGTGGTGGTGGTGGTTGTGGTGGATTTCAAGGGGATGGGTGTTGTCTTGGTGGTAGTGGTGGTTGTTGGCCTAGTGGCAGTGGTTGTTAGGGTGGATTTTGGTGTGGTGGGTGTTGGCTTGGCCATAGTTATTGTTGGCTTTGGCTTGGCTGTAGGGGTGGTTGTGGTGGGGATTGGTGTGGTGGGCGTTGGTTTGGTGGTGGTGGTGGTTGTGGTGGTGGTGGTTGTGGTGGGTGTTGTCTTGGTGGTGGTGGTGGTTGTGGTGGATTTCAAGGGGATGGGTGTTGTCTTGGTGGTAGTGGTGGTTGTTGGCCTAGTGGCAGTGGTTGTTAGGGTGGATTTTGGTGTGGTGGGTGTTGGCTTGGCCATAGTTATTGTGGGCTTTGACTTGGCTGCAGTGCTGGTGGCTGCTGGCATGGTGGGTTTTGGCTTGGCCATGGCTGTGGTGGCTGCTGGTGCTGTGGGTTTTGGCCTGGCTGGGGTTGTTGTTGGGAGCATGCTGGCAAGTTTTGGCTTGGCTGTGCTGAAGGGTGCCTGTGCTGGGGGTTTGGGCTTGGCTGTGGTTGAGAGTGTGGCTGTGGGTGGTGGCTTGGCTGTGGTAGACAGTGGTTTTGTGGGTTCAGATTTGGCTGTGGTGGACACTGGTGTGGGTTCAGGTTTTGCTGTGGTACGTACTGGTGTTGTAGGTGTTGGTTTGGCTGTGGTGGACACTGGTGTGGGCTCTGGTTCAGCTGGGGTGTGAACTGGTGCTGTGCACTCTGGTTTGGCTGTGGGCTCTGGTTTGGCTATGGCTGTGGGTTCTGGTTTAGCTGTGGGCTCTGATTTGGATGTGGGCTCTGGTTTGGGTGTGGCTGTGGGCTCTGGTTTGGCTGTGG
>VYZP01018933.1:0-10765 GCA_013400635.1 Hypocryptadius cinnamomeus
TCATAAAGTTATTATGATTTTGTATTCATGAAAACAATTCTGCTTCAAAGAAAGAGTTCTTGAGTTACTGTCCTTTGCCTCTAAACATGTATTCCCAGCAATGAGAATACATACACAACAAGAAGGAAAAATAATCTAAATACCTGGTAATTGTATGAAAACAAACCTGAAGTCAGATCACCAAGATTTAGTCTCAAATTCCCCCAGAGGACAAGTACCTGTTGGTAGGGTGGGGGAAAACTTGATTGCAAAGACAAGGAAGAAAACAGCTCTACATGAAAGTCAACTTTACCTCAAGGCTTCCAAGACTGTGCTGCAGAGAAACAATAACATCCTCCCTGCCATGTGCTGAGCCTTTACTGTGTGCTCCTGAAACTAGCTTCAAACAAGGACAAACACTGACTAATTAATTGCTTTCTTGACAGTTTCACTTTTGTGAGACTGCTTCCCTCATGTTTTGCACAAAGACTTTGCCAGGTAAGTAATATTCTTTATGATATTATCTATGATATATAATATCATTTGGTATTATATACTAATATATTTACTTAGACTATTTCTGTCTTCTTTTTTTACATCCCTATTTCCCTTCCATTTCCTCCAACAAAGTTCCCAATTTACACATACACACACAGACTGTTTATCTCATGCATAGAATCAGTTTTTTGTTCTCCTCAAAAAATCAAATATGGAAAATCCTCCTCTGTATTACCCACTGTACTAACAGCAAAGAAGTAAAGGCAAATGTGTAGCAAGCCTGTTTTCTCAGAGTGTGTGCCTGAGCAGTCCTGAAGAAATCAGCATCAGATCTTTTGCCACTGAGAACCACAAGGTACAGCATCCCTGAGCACAGATCAGCTCAATCTTTTTCATTTCAGGCTATCCTATCCTAGGAAACATGTAATTGGTTATGCCTTTTGCATTATTTCTGATCAGGCTCACATTTGCATTGTAAACAAATCCATTTGCTGCTGCAATTGTTCAGCTCCAAGTCAATGTACAGGGCTGAGAGGGCAGAAAAAACAAAATAAATGGTGTCATGTCCAGATTTTATCACAAGGAGCTGAACTAAATAACTTATGAGTCCAGTCAGTTCTATTGAGTTATGAACTAGCTCTTCCTCCTAGAGTAAATTAAAATTCTTACTGCATACAAAAAGCCCAGTGAACACATTTTATTACTGTTGCAGGCAAGCGCAGAAGTAATGAAGGTAGAGCTAAGGTAAATATAGAACCCAATGCCTCTCTGGTGGATTGTTTGCTAAACCTTGTAATTTTATTCACTGGTATTTGAATGTTGCATTTTCTGCCTGTGTATTCAGAAGGCTCAGTAGAAAAACAGAAGTTGCTGGGACATGGCAAAATAAGAGCTGTGTGATGACAGAAAAATCTACTGTCAACAAGGAAAATGTCCTAAGAGCAATGACAATTTTCTGCTACATTTTCCAATAAGCAATCTCATCCCAACTCAGGTATAGGTATTTTAGCTAGCATTTGGGAAAAGGGTAGAGAGCATAAGGTAAGAAAAACTATGTAAATGGGAAAATTATAAAATTTTGATAAAATGGAAGCTGGCATTTATTGTGTAGTAGATATTCATGATTTCATAAATATACACTCAACTATAACAATATATACTTACAATAAACAGAGGAACACACAGTTGAAATTATTACCAAAGAGCAGGGCCAAAATCCCTAAATGGGATAAGCACGATTGTGTGAGATAGGACTGTGAACTGAGAAAGGTGGCTGCATTATTCTGAAGTTATTAGAAGGTAACAGGCTAAACTTCATCCTTCTGGTTGCAAAATTCTTAGTAATTTCAGCAGGTCTGTGATTCTGTATGAGGAAGAAGACAACTTTTGCCATAATCGAAATGCATGGACTCAGTGATAGAGAGACAGAATAAGCATAAACCTCATTATTTGTCAACTGGAAAAACTCTGACCTTTGAACAAAAAAAACCCCACTATTCAAACTTTTTTTCTGCAATGACTAGATGAAGCTACAGCCATGCCGTGCACAAATAACAAAATATATTCAAGTGACTAGTTAATAAATGTAAGAGTGAAAAATTGAATTGCTGGTTTGTATCCACAGAGGGGCAAGGCTAGAAGTAATTCCATAAGTTAAACAATTAACACAGGAAAATCCTGGAACTCACTGGACAGGATTTCTAGCCTAGTTTTTGAGGATAGCTCTTGAGGAAAACATGATAGTGTAACTACTGGGACTCAAATACAGAAAGATCATGATACCAATTCAAACTGAGCAACAGAAAATGAGTCAATCTGCAGATGACTTCAAAAATAACTGATCAAGAATGCTTATTAACTAAAAATATAAAGCAGCATGAAAAATCAACCTCTATTACATACCTGCAGAGCTTGGTTAAAAGGATTTTTGCAATTGGAATAAATAAAAAATAAATAAATATTGCATATAGAATAAAACCCAAGCAAGTCTCAGTAGGAAATAATGTTACAGGTGCCATCTTACAGAAAGTGTTGGAATTTAAGGAATTAAAAGTGTTCTGGATTAAGGTAAATATTTTGCCTGTACAAGATGGGAGGACCAACCTAAAACAAAAATTAAGAGAACTAAAAAATTTGGAGGAGTGCTTCATGAAAAGCTTTCAAACAGAGTAAAATGTTTGAAAATACACCATAGGAAGCCAAGAAGAGATGCAGAGGATAAACAAAGGTGTTCAAGGTAAACTTTAGGATGCAAACAGAAGCAAGCAGGCAAAAAGTTGGAAACCAGTTCATTCATCATAGAGGAATGTGTTCAGGGAAAATCATTCAAGCTATACTTACAAATGCTCACCTCAGAAATGGGAGTCAAAGCTCAGGAGGGAGATCTAGAAGTCACCCTTGCCAAATTATTCTCTCCAGACAAACCAGCCCAACATGCAGAACAAGCCAAAACCAGGACAGACTTTGAATATTATTAGGAATTCTGTGACAAACAAGCCAAAGGGGATCAATGTCTCCACAAATTTTATAGAGATTTCTATACTGGCCAAAGGCAGCTCAGAAGGATGTAGCAGAGAAAAGAAGAGGTAATTATAATATTCGAAGGGTTGGAGCAGCTTCCTTAAGAGAGGAGAGTGAAAAGGCTGGAGAGAAGTCCCAAAGGAGAGAGAAAGATTTACCAAATCATGCAAGAAATTTGCAGAACTACCTTTCCTCATCTCCTTGCAACACCACAACTGGGAGGTACTTGGTGAAACTAAAAGGGGATTCATTTTGAAAAGATAAAGAAAGTATTTCTTCCCACAGAGAATCCTGAAGTTCTGGGATTTGTTGTTATATGAAGTTGTAGAGGAAGAAACTATCAGACAGTTTGGAAAGGAATTAGACACCAAAGCTTAGATC
This sequence comes from Hypocryptadius cinnamomeus, assembly GCA_013400635.1. NCBI lineage: Eukaryota > Metazoa > Chordata > Aves > Passeriformes > Zosteropidae > Hypocryptadius > Hypocryptadius cinnamomeus. Next base: position 3,379 of record VYZP01018933.1, read on the forward strand.
ATGGCTCAAAGGACTAGGAGGATATAAATGAATAATAAAAAACAGCTTCAAGCACTGAAGAATAAACTGCAGACAGTCTGTAGTCTTTCATGCTTCGTCCAAAGTAGCTTCTCTTTCTGTCATTGGGAAACAGGCAAAAAAAATTCTGCCACAGAAGTAAATGTGTTTAGAGAAGCATACTTTATAAACAAATTTAACTTTAATTCTCCATGCATTTTAATGAAAAGGAGAGAAGATTCTGCAAACCAATTAAGGAATTGGAGCACATACTCTGACACAAAGTCTCATTTTACTCTGGGCATTTTTGGTATCATCAACACAGCTGCATCAGTTGTGACACCAGACAGAATGAAGCTTGGGATTTGTGGTGGATATTTTAGAGCAAGGCTCTGCTGGCTTTGACACCTCCCCCTTCAGTGGTGGGCTGAGAAAATGCAACCTTAAAGGGATCCAACACTGCTCTGCTGCATGCTTGCACAGTCCTCATCACACCAAAAGTGAGAAGGCATCCCTTCACAGAGAGGGAATAATCCACCAATTATCAGAATACATGAAAGACTTCATTTAAAAAACCCAAACTCATACACACCAAAGCCATGGACAAAGACCCTTTTTGTCAGCTTTTGCTCTCTACAGATTGTAAAGCTCCACGAGGCTCACAGTGTTTGTCTCAGCACATGGAGGTTCAGCATGATCTCACAAAGGGATTCAGGTAGAAATTCAGGTGCCCTGACAGTCACACACTTCTCACAACTGGAACAGCACAGATAAGATCTCAGTTTTGGCAAGAGGCAAGCACTGCCTAGAACTTGCTCTTACAACTGGTCTGAGAAAAGAAATCTGTAAATGATGTCTAAGAATAAGCCCTTACTGCAAACATACTTCAGATTTTTCATCAGTCTAAGGTCTTGTTTATTTCACACATTCCAAAAGAGAATCCCTTCCCAAAACCAGCTAGCTAGCTTGGAAAGTAGCCTATAATCATGTTGTCTGCTCTCTGAGGAAAACTACTGCTGTGCTTGCAATGTCACACTAATCTAGGAATGCAAAGCCTACTCTCTACTAATTATTTAGGTCACTTCTTTTTGGCTTTGGACTTTTTCATGCACCTACTCATGGAGAGCCTTTTCCTCACCCCTGTGAGCTCATACACATTTATGTTAACCATGCCCATATCAATCACTTCAGGCTTTCCTAAGAGCTGGACTAAAGGAAGCCGAGATATTCCTCAAAAAGAACCAGATGTAGCATCCACAGGAAAAAGAAATAATTATCACAGTAAGGAAGAATGTCAATTCAATCAGTTTCTATTCAGGCATTGCTCAGAAAAAAAATCAGTCTTAGCAAATCAACTCCAGGAAATGCTGAGGAATAAGAGATTACACTCTCAGAAGACACTTTTCTGTTCTCAGGTGACCCATTAGTCATTCCTCCCAAGTAAAGACTTCCTATTTAACTATTTTGAAAAGATCCAAGCAGGAATTTCTTCACTGCTTTCATCTTGATAGCTTCTTGTGTACACTAGCACCACAAATTCAGACCCAGCCTAAAATGGATGTTACTTTATTTCCTCCTACCAATTCCCAGTTGACATCAGATTTTTTTATTCTTTCCTTATAGCCACAATTAGGACAAAGGATCAAAAATGTCCCAAGGACCTGTTCTTCAAGCACTACACAGCTATTACCACCATATATTGCATTATCAATAAGAGAGGCCAGCAATAACTGCTATTTCTACAGGAGAACCAAACAAGCTGTCTTTATAGGACAGCCAGCAGCAAGATCTAATAGGTAACAAATTGCCACTCTGATTGGAGCCAGCTGCCTAGCAAAAAATTGGAATTGTGCATTGATATTTTGGAGCACTTGCTTCTGTAAAACATTGTCTGGGTGCAGCACTATTTATACACAGCCCTTCTGCATGCTGTATTCCAGATGAAGTGACAGCCACCATCTTCAAACAGCTGCAAATTCATCTCTGCAACTGAATCATATAAATCAGGGTACTTTTTTCTGAATTCATTTTGGTTTAATTAGGACAGAGAAAAAGTACAGTCCAGAATAAACAGGTATACTAGCCTACCATTCTGCATGGCAGTCTACAGAAAAATTCATTCAGCTCCCATATTTATGTTACTCCATTTCAACTGCCTTGTACCAAATTTGCAATGGCAGAAAAATTTACCCTGTCTGAGCTCTCCCACCTCGAGGTTCATACAGCCTGATGATAAGGGGAGCCAGGGGAGCAAGGAAAGCAGAGCAGAAGGGGCACTTAGCCACTGTCCAGCAAGCTGGAAGGCTCCTTTCCCAGGCTTGCTATTCTTTACCCCAGTTACACCTTTCCCAGGGGCCACTCTCTTTCCTGCAGATGCCTACAGAGGTTTCAAGCTTGAAAGAAGAAAAGCAAAACATGTCCAGTTTGACTGACTCTCCTCATGCCCCTAAACAAATGCAGATTCTTGTCTCCGTTATCAGCACTAGACTGGGAGGTGCACAGCTTCCTTCCTGCCTGGAGCTCCTCCATCCATTCCTGCCACCAGGAGATAATGGGTTTGCCCCATGCCTACAGAGTCTGATAGAGAAACCCCATCCTGCAGCAGCCTCTCATCCAGCAGGCAAGAACAAACATCTCCATCTGGCAGCAACTGCAGCTTCTGTTTCTCACAAGGGAGGCCAAAACCAAAAGCAATACACAGATCCCTTTTCCTCTTGAGCACTTCCTTGTCACCATCAAGGCAGCCATGAGACACAGAGTACCATGATACAATTTCAGAAAACTTCAACCCATACAGAGTAACACCATAGCACTTGAGAAGGCTGCAAGCATCTGCTCATCTTGCCTTTCAGCCCAACTTTTTATCCCCTCCTGTTGATGCACTGCACCTGTGTGCCCTCTGCTCCCTTTGGTGGTTGGTCAGTGCCCCTGGGCACTCCATGGCTCGTTGCTGTCAGTGCTGCTCACCTGCTCCTCACAGCTGTGCCCATTGGGGATGAGGCTCAGCCCAGCCCCACCCCAATCACCACAAACTGTGTGCCTACACCAAGGTTCAGTCAGAGACAGCATCTGAGCAATATCTGTATCTTAAAACAGCTGGCAGAAACAATACAGCAAGTAATTGTAACATAGAGCTGACAAAGTCCAACAAGACCAGATAAAACCATCTAGATTACAAATTAAATGAAAAGTATTATGCCTCTTACTAAACCATAATCATTCCCTGGGGGGGGAAAAAAAAACCAAAAAACAACTATAGTGCAGTTACAACATTCCTTGCTTTTATCTTATTTACCTAATCTGAATGGGAGAAAAAGCCCCCCAAACTCTATTTTACAATTGAGACTGTCATTTGGACATGGTAAAGAAAGCCACTTGTGCACTTAGGGTACAATGATCAGAACAGAAACACAAAGCTTGGTGAAAGGCATTTGTCACAAAATGCAGAACATTAATTACTTTCACAGAAATACACAGCAATTAAAAAAATCCAATGGTCAGGATATACATGCATGCCTAAAAGACAAGTCTCAATGCAGTGTTTTGAATTATATATTACTTTATCTATTATAAAGCAACAGTTTTAGAAACACAGGCCCTTCTGCATTCCTCTTCCCCACAAGTGACCCCAGAAACAAATCAAGTCACCTCTGACTTACATGTCTGGTAACCACAGCAGCCAAGGGTGGAATGGGTGATTTGGCTTCCCAGTATTCCCAGCTGGTCAGTGGCAGCACATGGTGCAGTTGAGGTGACCACGACACACAGAGCGTCACCATAGAATTCCAGAAGGCTTCAACCCACACAGAGCAACACCCTGCCACTTCAGAAGGCTTCAAGCATCTGCTCCTTTTGCCCTTCAGCCCAGCCTTTTATCCCCTCCTGTTGATGCACTGCACCTGTGTGCCCTCTGCTCCCTTTGGTGGTTGGTCAGTGCCCCTGGGCACTCCATGGCTCGTTGCTGTCAGTGCTGCTCACCTGCTCCTCACAGCTGTGCCCATTGGGGATGAGGCTCAGCCCAGCCCCACCCCAATCACCACAAACTGTGTGCCTACACCAAGGTTCAGTCAGAGACAGCATCTGAGCAATATCTGTATCTTAAAACAGCTGGCAGAAACAATACAGCAAGTAATTGTAACATAGAGCTGACAAAGTCCAACAAGACCAGATAAAACCATCTAGATTACAAATTAAATGAAAAGTATTATGCCTCTTACTAAACCATAATCATTCCCTGGGGGGGGAAAAAAAAACCAAAAAACAACTATAGTGCAGTTACAACATTCCTTGCTTTTATCTTATTTACCTAATCTGAATGGGAGAAAAAGCCCCCCAAACTCTATTTTACAATTGAGACTGTCATTTGGACATGGTAAAGAAAGCCACTTGTGCACTTAGGGTACAATGATCAGAACAGAAACACAAAGCTTGGTGAAAGGCATTTGTCACAAAATGCAGAACATTAATTACTTTCACAGAAATACACAGCAATTAAAAAAATCCAATGGTCAGGATATACATGCATGCCTAAAAGACAAGTCTCAATGCAGTGTTTTGAATTATATATTACTTTATCTATTATAAAGCAACAGTTTTAGAAACACAGGCCCTTCTGCATTCCTCTTCCCCACAAGTGACCCCAGAAACAAATCAAGTCACCTCTGACTTACATGTCTGGTAACCACAGCAGCCAAGGGTGGAATGGGTGATTTGGCTTCCCAGTATTCCCAGCTGGTCAGTGGCAGCACATGGTGCAGTTGAGGTGACCACGACACACAGAGCGTCACCATAGAATTCCAGAAGGCTTCAACCCACACAGAGCAACACCCTGCCACTTCAGAAGGCTTCAAGCATCTGCTCCTTTTGCCCTTCAGCCCAGCCTTTTATCCCCTCCTGTTGATGCACTGCACCTGTGTGCCCTCTGCTCCCTTTGGTGGTTGGTCAGTGCCCCTGGGCACTCCATGGCTCATTGCTGTCAGTGCTGCTCACCTGCTCCTCACAGCTGTGCCCACTGGGGATGAGGCTCAGCTGCAGCCCCACTCCAATTACCACAAACTGTGTAACTGTGTGCCTACACTTTCTGGTACTGGATTTTTTTATTTTTTTTCTGGCTCCCAGTAGACACATATTGAAGTTTGGTTTGTGATGTAGGTGCTTTTCATTACTTTCTGAATAAATAAAATGAAAACAAAATGAAAAAAAATATTCAAAGCTTTGGAGGTGTTCATAGTGAGAATTGCATCTGAGGACAAAACCAAGGATATCATTAAGGTTCCAGTCAAGTGCAAGAGTTAAGGCCACAAGACTAGGGATGAACAAACTGTCCTCTGAAATATGAGCATTGTCTCTTAACCACAGCAAAACATCTTTTCTCCTGAAATTGCTTTCTTTCAAACAGCATGATATGTAGACATATGTCAGTGACCTTACAGGCTTAAATCAAATTGAAAGGATAAGATAGCCTGAAGAAGTTACACTGGTTGAGTAACTGGTGAGGGTCAAAGGAGTTACAGATGTGCTGCTGGCTTCCTGTGCTTATGGCTCTTGTTTGCCAGAAGAAGACAACTTCTGGCAAACCACTCACTTTTAATAAACTTCATTTAACAGAACAACTGTTCTCAAAAAACGTAGCCAAAAAATGGGTTGTCTGCTTACATTACTATTTTAGCATTCACAAGTCAGTTGCATAAACTTACAGCTTTGCAGAAGGAGAATATTTCTTGAGTTAGAAAACAGTCACAATGTTCTGGATTTTTGGACCAGATCCTGAGCCCAAGCATATCTGAATATCCAGGAGTGTCCCACAGACCTAATTTTAACATTTATTTTTTGTAAAAACTCAGAGTAAAAGGAACAGATTTTTGGAGTAGTAGTATCCCATATCCATTCTTCTTCCCACCCTCATTGTTATCACCTGAATATCACCACCTTTAGCAAACCAGTTCTTTCCAAACTTAGAGGCGTGGACTTTGAGGACATTTATTTTTCTCTTTTCATAGGGGAAAAAAAAAAAAAAAAAAAGATGAAGCATAAAAAAACTAAGTCTGGCTCATGGTGAGCTAACAAAAAAGGCCCCACAAGAGGCCACAGCTGAGCACAAAAGTTTTACCTAAATGTAGGAGAAAAGAAAGCATCTCCTAGCAGAATCATCTTTATGTTGAAAGTATATAAAGGATGGTGACATTAGTGATGTGCAGTCCAACAGGATTCAGGCTGACTCAACTCATTCATCAACAACACTTAAAAATGCCACTAGTCTTTTCTCTAGAACATTTTTCTTATACTCCCACTAATAACAGAGTCAAATTTGAGCTATTTTAGCAATTTAAGGGACTTCCTCACAGTGCTAAAATTCAGTACTTAGAAAAGGAAATGCTACATTGTTAAAATATAATGACCTCTGCATGTTTGTAACTCAGAGAAGAGCCTGAAGATTTAAAACTAATAAAATCATATACTATACCAAGGAAATAAGTTCCTGAATGCTAGTCATTATTTCACATAAAAATCTTAAAGAAGAGGTGAAATTTCAACCACAATTTGAAAGAAAATAATTTGAAAGTATCACCATTCTCCTAAGCTTTTGGGGGAGCTAAACACATACAAAAGCAACTGGGAAATATTACATTTTCCTTGTGCACAAAAATATGAAAATAGACTTTTGCAACAAATAAGTTAATAAAGGTATTTAAATGAGAGAAAGTGGGAGTCAGAAGCAACAAAATATGATGTTTTAATACTTTCACTCTTGTCAGGTCCTTATTTTGTCCTTCTTTTGCCCCACACTATACCACACCACCTACAGATTTCAGCTATCTCTCTACCTGACCCCAATAAGGCAAGAGTTTCCAAGGACTAATAGTAACTACCAGTCTACCTGCTTTTCAGTCTTGTGGCTTGAGGTTTAGGAGAGCTTTTACTCAACAGAGACAAACATTCAACCCCTAATATCAATCCAGGCTGGGGATGAGCAGATGGAGAGCAGCCCTTCCCAGAAGGACTTGGGGATGGAGGAGAGGCTGGGCATGCCCTGGCCATGCACTCACAGCCCAGAGAGCCAAATATATCCTGGGCTGCATCCAGAGCTCTCTGGGCAGCAAGGCAAAGACAGGATTCTGTCCCTCTGCTCTGCTCTGGTGAGAGCCCACCCACATCCAGCTCTGGGCTCCCAGCACAGGAAGGATGTTGGAGTAGTCCAGAGGAGGTCACTGGAAGAATTGGGTTTATTCAGTCTGCAAAAAAGAAGGTGACCTAATTGCGACCATCCAGCACCTGAAGGGAACCTTTAAGAAGGATGGAGAGGGACTTTTTACAACAGCACAGACAGGATGCAGGAGAGTAGCTTAAAATTGAAAGAGTGAGTTTAGACTGAATATTAGGGAAAAAAAAA
>VYZP01018936.1:0-34008 GCA_013400635.1 Hypocryptadius cinnamomeus
AGAAAGAAAGAAGGAAAGAAAGAAAGAAAAAAGAAAAGAAAGAAAGAAAGATTCAATCCTCTGACATAGTTGGACAGAACAGAGATTTTGTAACAGAGCTCTAGATTTCTGGGGTGCTAGTTGCTGAGACCTTACATAATATGGACTGCCTTTTTTACTGGGAACTTTGAAATTTCCTAAGACCATCTCAATGTATAATATCTACACATGCCTCAAAACACCAAATCTGCACCAAAAAAAATCACCATGGAAGACAGAAAATATTTTTTACTGAGTTTAACACAACTGTCTGTACCACAGGAGTGGGAAAATCAGTACTGCTTTGCACTTGTGTTATCCTTTGAGAACTCATATCCATCTTTAAGGAGTTAATAAATTCATGTTCATGGATTCCTTGAGGTAGGTATTATCCTCATTTTGAGAAAAACATAATATCAAGGTAAGTAATTCTCCATACTAAATAAAAATTCATTGACAGAACTGCAAAAGTAACATAAACATATTGATCTCAGCCTTACCTATGATATTATCCTCTACTAAAAGTTGTTCTTCCTTCTGAAGGTCTCCCAATTAGAGTTGAAAGGAAAGATGCTCTTTCACCTCATCTATCCTGAGTTTTCTCCTTTTCTCCTGTTCTACCAGAGGGGTTCAAGTGCTGTCTGTGAGGAAAAATTACATAGATCATCTCTCTATTATAAAGTGCATCCATAAACAAAGCAGTTTGAAGTATTTTGGCCTTGGATCTCCTTTCCCAATGTTGACAAATCTCTACTGTACACTAGAGAAATCGTGATGGATTTTTTTACAACTTTTTCATTAGAGCATCACACTTCAACAAACTATTTCAATGAATCACTTTCTTTTTTTTTTCCAATGAAAACACATTTTGCTGAGGAATTTCTAACCACTTGACTTTCAGAATAAGTGAATAACCTGGACCTAAATCCTGAATTTCTTCTTGAGGCATACCTCATCTTTTCAAGGGTTTGATATGCCAAATAAAAAAAATTGGGAGTAGTACTAGAAATAACAATGTTTTATCACTTGTATTTTGTTAAGAAAGCAATTTTATTCATAATGAAAACCCCCTGGCAAGTTTCTTTTGACTGCAGTGACATCTACTGGTACCCAGAAAATTTTCTGGACATGAAGAAAAAAATCAAAATGAAACTAAGTATGGGGCCCAGCAGCTTGACATTTTTACTTGTAAGGAACGACAGAAAAAAACCAGATGTTCCAGAGTCCAAGCAGATATCCTCCCAAGGACTGCAGGCTTGCTCGTGTGTCTTGATGTCAGAATACATGGTTCAAATGGAGAGAGAGCAAATGCAAGTGTTTTAAAAGGAGATGGAACTAGATCACCTGATGCAGGAGGAGGGGATCACTGCCCATTTTCTATTCCAAAGTGAACAAAAGAAAGGAAAAGACTGCCACAGGGAAAAGAATTCAAGAATGCTGCGTGGTCTATAGAAGCAGTCCACAGTGCCAGCAGATGTAGCAGTGGGCAAATGGCTTGGACTGTCAGACATCTCCTCCCTGAGACTGAAATCAAACACCACTAAAGTGAAACCAGCACAGTGGTCAGCTGAGGACCTGAAATCCTGCACAGACCACCCTCGAGCATCCAAACCCCATCTCCTGCTTTGTTTGAGTGGTGCACAGTTGTTTACTGCATGTACCCACCAGGAGATTGCATCTTCCACAGCACTGGGGTGGAGGATACACCTTCCTTCTCCTCACTAGCATTGCCTCTACCTCTCAAACAGATAGTGGGTGTATATAAGAGCTAAGGATTTTTATAAGATACTATTTTAGCTATTTTTTATCGTAAATTCTCTCCTGCCATGTTTTTCTGTTGGGGTTTAAGAGCAAATTCATAAGAAGAACATACAACATTCATGAGGCGTTGTCAAATATGCCCTTGAAGCAACACCATGTAGAGTAATACTCTCAAAAGTTATCTATACATAAGGATCTCCCTATTTTCTTTCTCAAACAAACAGAAAATCTTGTATACTTTAGCTGAACTTTATGTGGAAACATGCACAATGAAGAAAGCATTTACAAATGTGTCCTTTCTTTAATGATTTTGAAAATCAGTACTGAGCATATTCAGATATCAAATTCTTACCAGATATTTCTGACATGACTGAGAAATGTATCAATAAATACTGTCCAATGCCAATAATTTAATTCTAGTCAAAATAAGTAAGCTGTCTTGTCTAATATATTAAATTATTCTGTTCTCTTCTGCCCTTCAGTGTAAATGAAGAAGACGTATGATTATGAGAGCCACCTCTCTGGACTTCCCAAGCTTCCACATTATCTATGCCTCTATCCTGCAGCCATTTAGAGAAGCACTGGGAGTAAATGAGTTATGAGTCATGGGCAAAAAAAAAAAAAGTCACGTCACAAATATTGAAATTAAATGCAAAGGGAAATGACAAGTACTGGAAATACGAGCTGCCTAACAAACAACAGATAGTAAAATAACGCAAGTGCTGGCAAGTAATCCAAGAAGACAAATGCTGGGAAGAAAACACAATAAAATAAGAGAATGAAAACAAATGTAGAACTAATGGCATCATTGATCCTAAGGATTCTTGAAAGGGTAAGACAAAACCACTGAAACAAGGAAAGCTTTAGGGAAGATTTTAAATTAAGGCACAGTACAAAATAAGAGATCAAAAGATTCACCTAGAAGCTTGATTAGAAGCATCAGATTTTTCACTGATGAGCTCTTTGTCCTTTTTTTTTCTCTGTTGTTGTTGTGATGATGGTGGTGGTGTAACTGCAGTATACTCTATTTCCTGGCATATGAAAGTATACTCTGATACCATTTCTAGGACTGTGGAAATTTTTTAAGACCTTTGGCCATTGTTTTAATGTGGTCATTCAGATTTTGATTTACACCTTGATTAGTCTTAATGACTTACAGAAAGTACACTTGCTAAGCAAAGCAGAAATTTCTTCAAGTTCATTTATTGATTCTAAGGGAAAAAGAAAGAAGAGTACATGAAAATAAAGATGGAAGGCCACAGCCTCAGCTGAGATACATGAGTGTAGTTAGATGAGCTTCTGATTTATATTACTTAGGAATAGTAATATAATATGGAACCTCACCTTGAGGTTCTGTCACTGAGAGAAGTTCTGAGGGTGAGATCTGCTAACAGAGCAAGGTCTAGGGAGGAAATAGATTTGTAATTAAGAGCACTATTGGCTTTGCCTAACCTGAGGCAGCTTCATCAGGTATCTGTGAGTCCCACTTGACTGGACGCTCTATGCACTGGCTTTAGGTGGAAGCAAGGGAAGATACAACAAAACTGAAAAGGATTGGAAGTAGCTACACCAACACATTCATGGAAAACCTTACTAGTGTGAAACTAATATGTGAACATGAAATATTGGAGAACTTAAGGAAAAGGCAAAAGGTTGATTTACATCACCACAAAGACAAAACAGTAAAACTCTCATCAAGAAAAATACTAAAAGTATCAGAGTTAAATAAGTAAGAAAACTACAAGTGAGAAGACTACAATGATAATTAAACTTCCTAATATTTATTGGTTTTTGCTTGTTTTTCACTAATATAATTTCTTCCTTAGTGACCAAGAGAAGTTTGTAGGTTGTATTTCCATGACCATGGACTCTAATATAATGATGTTATCAGGTACAATAGATCAAGAGATTACTGAAAATTCAACTTTCTTTTACTGAATTTTATAAAATTTGTCAAATTAGCACATTCAAGGAGATTATCTTTTGCACTGATTTACCTTTTACTTAAAAAATAATTATCTGTATTTGCTTAAGAGGTGCATGTAAATATCAAATTGCATTGATTTCAGCCCTATCCAGGTTGCCTTAATCACATGATTCTTTTCCCACAAACCAATAATGAAACATGAGCTTCTTTGAAGAGGGTGATTTCCAAGGCTAAGAATTTACAAGTTTGCATAAGGAATGAGTCATATAAAATTAATGCTCAGTCACAGGATTCTTGAACACATAAAGCTTTTTGTCATCTGCTGAGATTGCACAGCCAGATTAATGTACGTGGGACTACTTGCTTACACTCTGAGTTGTATGATTTGCTAATAAATATATCAATAAACACAGCATGTGCAATTCTTACAAATTTCCTGCAGCACAAGCCTTTGAAAATATATCCAGAAAAAGAAATAATGGCAATATTTAAAATGACTGTAGAACTACATTTGAGAACTTGCTTTAGTCTAATAGGAATTTTGTTTGTATAATGATACTGATTATTTATTTCAAGGACAAACTTTGAAGGGGGTAAGAAAACTATTAATATTTTAAACTCAGAGAGAAGGTTACTACAATATTTCAGACCACTAGAAATACTCTTACATGGTAATAAAGCCAAAAATTACACTTGCCTTTGTATTTCCTTGTGGTCAAATACATATGCAGAATTAATTCTAACCAAACCGAAGGTGGCATGTCAAGATCAAAACATTTGTATTTTAGTCTTCCACTCTAGTGCTGCAAAGAACAAATTACCAAGTTCATAGTACCATGCCTCTTATCCAAAGATCTTGATGTGCTTCATAAACTTTAATTAAGTTTCACAGCATGACTACCAGTCAGGCAGAAATCTTATCATTTTCAGAAAAAGCATGGCAAACCCTTCATTCCTTGCACAGTTGCTCTGATTACAAACTGCATTTTGTCTGCTGTGATGCATTGTGGAAAAATATATAATAGCAAAGCAAAAGGCCCCAGCATGCCCAACATCTATTAATTTAACTTTTTTTTGCTTTTATTTCTTACTTTTTTGATAATACCTTTCACGGACTGTTGTATTTTTAACTTTACCACTCAATTTGTCTATGTATATCTAAACTGATTTTTTAAGTTAGAAAGAGTTCTAATTTACGTTGCATTTTCCTCTAGAATCAACTGTAGAGAAAAGCACACGTGAGAAAAGCACACAGAATCTGCACAGATTTTTAAATTAATTGCTAGAGCAGTTGTACTTCTCAGAGCACAAATCCTTTTTTGCCCACATTTGCATGCATGTAAAGCAATATGACCAAATTTTCTTTTGGGATACCGGAACCCCTCAATAAAAGAGCATCATATAATTAAGTGATCCTTTTCCTTCTTCAGAGTGTGCCTATGTTTATGCTTCTTTTAAACACAGTGCTATAAAGCAAGCCACCAAAGTGAGAGGGATATAGTCATCAGCTTTTTGCTAATTGCTGTTGCAATTTTAGTGGTCTTGTGATACTTCTGACCAAAAATGTGTTTATCTGGATACAAGCCTTTTGAACTGAAGCTTGATATAAATAAGAAAAGCACATTTATGAAATGCTGGATTTAAACCAAAGTGCAAATACCTTGAAAGAGACACTAAATTATGAAAGTATATGTGATCAGCTTTCCTAGGTATCCATGGTTGAAGCAACAATTAAAAATATGTCTGAAATGTAGCATATGCAGCTCAGTCAACAAAATATAAATCAGAAGAAATACTGTGCAGTGTGAAAACTTTGCAATAAATTGTAATACTTGATGAGTTAAGGAAAAAATTTCACAGGACTGTTCTTAAAGCATGGAGATGTGAGTAAAACTACAAAGCCCACAGGAAAAAAAAAATTGTGATAAAGAGGTCAAAGTATTTCACATAAATATTGAGAGACTATCTATTGTCCCAATTTATTTGAGGTACAGATGATGTTAGCATTTAAAATTGAACTGTAAGACAATGTTTTCTTCAAAGCCAAAACAAAATAGGAGCTGGTAGCATGAAGAAGTTTCTGTTTTAATAGACCAGGTTTTCTCAAAAGGACAGTATAAGCAGTGCTACAGTTCCAGTTAGTCCAGGATCACTCCATGGGCTCTCCTGGTGGCAAATGGTCAGGTTCATGTGCAGGAGATGCCTGTATCTGTGACCCTCCACGGTATTATTCAGAGACAAGGCAAAGGCAGAAAAAGCTCCCTTTCTAATCTTTTTATGGCAGTACGTGTATTTCATTGTTGATTAAAATGTTATCTGTAAGAATATTTAGCTTACATGTACTTATTGCAGTATCTTCTGAGAAGGAATATGCATGCAGATCTGTGTCTGTATGTCTGCTTACATTATTTTTTCTGTTATGAACACTACTAACTTGAAGCTGTAATGGCTAAATTTTACTTTAATAAAAGATGTTATCTATCAATCTAGGTATACCTGCTTTAATCAATCACAAAAAAATTTCTGGCAGGATGTATTTAACCTTAATCTCATTACAATGTAGCAGTATCTATGAAGTATAAAATGTTAGCAAAAGAGTGAATCAGTATTTTTTATCCCATTACCTACAAAGTTTACTTTATAATGGAGCTCGTGGCTGTCACAAAAACCTCTTTCTTGCCTTTCTCCCTCCTGCGGGTACCTGCCCTCCAGAAGCGTCACTTTGGGTTGCGCAGCGTTGCGGACTGGCAGAACTGGCTGCAGCCGGGAGCCGCAGTGAGACGCTGCCTGCCGGGGACTGTCCCTGCCGAGGGACAGCTGATGGCCGAGGCTTGCCCAGTGCAAGCTCAGCACTCGCAGCCCTGCCCCTTGCTGCAGCAGCCACAGCCTGCCAGGCCGGGAACATGCCCCATCGCCGCTGCCGGCAGGCTCGGCACCGGCACATTGAGCGCTTGCTCAGCTGCTTTGCTAATGGATAGGGATGAGCTGGCAGCGGGCAGCGCGGCCGTGCCAGAGCGGGGAGCGGACCGGGCCGGGCCGGGATGGGCGGCGCTGGGCCGGGCCGGGCTGTGCTGGGCTGGGCCGGGCCGGGCCGGGCTGTGCTGAGGTGGGCTGGGTCGGGCTGGGCTGGGCTGTGCTGGGCTGGGCCGGGCCGGGCTGTGCTGAGGTGGGCTGGGTCGGGCTGGGCTGGGCTGGGCTGGGTCGGGCCGGGCCGGGCTGAGCGCTCGGCTCACCTTCACCGGCCCTGCCCTGCCAGGGCACCGGCACAGCGCTGTGCCCAGCGCGTCAGCCTTTCCCCTCACTGAAACTGGCAATTAGACAAGTGCCACTACCTCCCTTCCTGTAAGACCTGCCTCCATATTACTGGGGGGAAAAAAAAAGTCTTCCTCAGTCTTTAATTTATTTAGTTTTATGACATTAACGTTTTCTGCCTCAGGTATCTCAGGTTACATGATACACTTTGCCAAAGCATTATTTTACATACGGCCATTCACTTAAGAGTTCTATTCAATGGTCCTTGTGGGTCCCTTCTAACTCATGTTCTGTGATATATGGATATCATAATACTGTGATCATGAGTATAATGAGTTTTTATTTTAAAATTCTTTTGCATGCAAACAGAATGACTGCTTTCAGTCCACAGCTTCTGAACTGAAAAATGTACATCTCCAGATTCTACACATATGCTATATACCAGTTTAGCCTCTGTACAGATTTATTTGACCCTCTTAAGACCATTTGGTTGCTGAAGAGATAATGAGAAATCATTAATAATTTTAAAATCTGTAAATTTTAAAAAATACTTAAGAACATGCTGTCATGGCAATAACTGCTTGTGATAGCAGCTCCTAAAAATACTCCTGAATTTATTATACAATTAGCATAGACATGATTCCCAAAAGAACCATTTCATAGAGTACTTTTGAGGGCCTAGTGCCAGTGCATTAATGGTTTTGGTGCTATAAAATCACTGGAAGAGAGTCTCTGTTATAGATAGAAACATTTCCTTTGCAGTGAAGGAAAGTCTCACTGATTTTCATGATCAAACCTTTCATGGTTTCTTGGAAAATCTGGTACCTAATAAAATTATATATTAAGGGAAGTTCCCCCACACTGTAGTTTTTTACCAACAATAGTAAACTTTCATCTATTTCTTTTAACAATGTCTTTAAAATCAGGTCAGACATGGTTTCCCAAATAGCTGATTCATAAATTAAACTCACAATAGCACTAACCTGTAATATTCAGGGAATTCTGCTGCTTTATTGACATACAGGATAAAGAAAAAAATTGAGATCTCATTTAAAAATTGGCTCCAAAGGGGTATTCTGATGTTCGCCTGGAGGAGTATGGCATAATTTAAATATGATTTTTATGTGCAGAAATAGAGTTTCAATGCAAGGAATATAACTCCTCACTAAATCATCATGAGTGCTTCAATTGCAAAAAGCTGCTTGCCTGAGCATTCTGTCAGTAGCTTAGTTATGTCCTTCTGCCTGACAAATGTGGAATAGTGTGTAACAATACGACACTGGTGTAGCATAAGCTTACTCAGCACTTTGCTGATGGCAAAGTGCATTAATGGCAGAGTTGTTACGAAGTATCCTGAGACAAAATGGAAACTATGGCTCAGGTTAGTGCCAGATACATCCATCCTACATTCTTATATTGTTAAATAGATGCAGCATTTCAGGCAACCGTTCATCTGTCTCACAAGATTTAACTGGAGAAATGAGTTGTTTTTTCATAGTTCAGAGAAAAGGAAAGTTTAAATTTCAAACAATATTTTTTTATTCATCAGTCAAGGACATCAGCAATCATAATGGCTAATCAACTGCTTCCAGAACAGCAGGGAACAACACAATCCCCTTTTTCATAGAGTTGCTGCCACAGCAAAGCCACTGCTGTATTTTCATTGGGAATACTGGAAATACTGGAAAATGTGTATTTGGAAACCAGGCTATAGGTTTTCCAGATACTGCTAAGACATTAAGAATCAACAGTACTAGCAGGTTGTCAGTGGGCTATTTTAAAATTTAGCAAGCCCTTCTACATTAACAATTAGGAAGAGAACCCAGTCTCCAAAAATTTAGTTTACCAAAAGTAAGAGCAGCAGTTTACACTGGCTGTGGAAACAACAGTTATAGTCCACTGCAGGTTGAGTTATTTCACAAACTAAATATCCCTCCCATAAATTGTTTGAATTGGCATTGCTTAACAACAGATTGAATTTACCACTGTACAGGTATCAGGAAAATGCAGAAATTCCACTTCTGAAGCACTAGGCATCCACTTTAGAGATAACTGGATTCAGAGGTGGTGATTTCTCTAACAAGACCATAAAAGAAGTCTAACATGTTCAGATGAAGACACACCTCTATTTGTTTAGGTTATTCACACATCAGACTCTACAAGAAAAGAAAAAGAAAGTCAGTGGATACTTAAGAGAATGGGACTTTGCTGAAAAGCAAAATTCTTAAAACTGCAGGTGACTTTGATGTGCCCCTTGCTTAGATTTATTCAGTACATTGAATGAGGAGGGTATAGGAGCCAAAACCACAAACAAACAAAAATAAAAAACAAACAAAAATCCAAAACAAACCCAAAAAACCCAACACACATACAGCCCTTATGATTGATCTTATAGTGAGGAGAGCCCCAGATAAAAAACTGAAAGTAGAGTCTGATAATTTATTTGACAAACTGCTGCTTCTATTGCTGTTCTCAGAGAAACTACTGACAGTTAATTAAAGAGCTTTAGGGTTTATTAAAACAGCATATAGGTACAGGTTATAACAATAAAGAAAGAGATCTCCTGCTTTTCAGTGCTGTGACATGCCTACATATCCAATCCTTTCCATGAGCAAACTGTGCTGGCATTTGCTGTCACTGGCACTTGAACTAGATGATCCTTCTATTTCCAACTGAAATATTCTAAAGTTTTAAAGACTTTTTAGAAGGAACACCGGGCTTTCAATGAGTACTCAAATAACAGACGTTTGAGACTCTCAAGGAGTCAACAGAAAGAAAAGCAAAACTCACTTCCTGGTCCTTGGAAAATCAGAACAATACAGTCCTAAAAACAAAGACAAACCTTGGAAGAGCCACAAACACTGAGAAACGCAAACACACAGACACATTATGAATACACCCAGCGAGAATGGCATTACAGAGCAACATAAACTGACCTCCTCTGGGCCAATGGGCTTCATAAATGCTCTGAAACACCTGTCAGTGACAAGTCTACAACTCATGTCTCTTAAGCAATGCCCAAGTTCATGCAACATATCCTTTTCCTGCTCCTGCAGCTGTTTTATTGCTTCTGTCAGCTGTCAAGGCTCAGGTGGTGGTACTGCAGGCAGCACTTCCAATGGATGCCAAGCTTAAATAAAGAAAAACATTTTATCCAATTGATGCAATTGCAAGCGCATGAAAAGTCTAATGAAAGCACATGAAAAATGACTGACAGAAAATTACCACCAAGCCAAATATTGTATTAGCTGTCAACTTATGGTGGTGAAGTTTTATTCGTAGAATACCCTTGTCTGCACTGTTTTTTGATGCAGGAGATTCAGCAGCTTGTTTCATTAATTAAGTTCCTCCCAAAAAATCTTCCATCAGCACAGGTAGGCCACAGGATTTTGAAAACTTCTCTGTGATCTTTATTCAACAATGCTTTTATCAAAATCATGAAGAGAAAAGACATTTCAGATATAAGGCTACACAATTTTTTTATATTTTTTTCCAAAAGAACGAGTCCCTCAATTAAACTGAATACTCATGTGGATAAGACAAGTTATGAAAAGTTATCTTCTTGGCCTTAAAAGGTTAGATTTTCATAGTATGGCAAAATAAAATACCTTCTTTAAGAAACACCTCCTAGAGTTTAAACTCCATGAAAAAATAAGATAAACCAATGACAAAGAGGTGAGAATCACCACCCCCAAGGCTCCTTATTTTGTATTTACCTGTTTTGCTGTCCTTTAACTTGAATCTTTATGTCTGCTACAGAGGGAACAGGAATATTTCAGCAGGGAAGTATTGGCTTTCTGGTAAGGTGTTTTGGGTTTTTTAAAATTTTATTTTCAATAATTTAAATGAGATGTCTCAAGTTGTGTACTTCCAAATTGCACTCTGTTTTTCCATCTTTACTAACAAAAGGTATGGAAGGAATTTCAAACCTTGTTTTTGAAAGCATTTATTAACAGTATTAAAACCTCTGTCACTGAGAAAACATAGAGCAGCACATTCATATTTTGAACACCTGCCTTAAATGCGCACTCTCAGATGTCTAGAAAGTTCAGCATGTTCTCTTAATAAAAATTTTTTAAGGAATGCAATTAAAAAATTATTTCCAAGATATCCTTCAAGAGATGTGTTTCATCAAACTGCCACAGAACTTAGCACCTTTCTCTTGGTGGTTATCCTTGTTTTGCAAGACTATGTGGCTTCCAAGCTGTTCTGCCACTGATCAAGACAGAAAATATACATAAAAATATCCCCCTCTCCAGGACAGAGCTTCTTTGGCAAAGACAGCAAAAGCTCTCTCATACAAGCTTTGGCACCAATGGGAAGGGAAGGACAGAGCCATTTTTTTCCACAGCTAAATAAGGTTCCCAGGGGCTCAAGCTATGCTAAGACTGAATAACATGTGTTAACGAGTGTCTACTCTTCAAGACTTCATGCATTTTCTGTAGAGGCCATAAAAGAAATACCTGACTCAGAGAAATGTATGTAGGTCTGAAATGTCTTCACTCTTTGTAAAGTTCTTCAGGGATTTAGACAGTCATACCTAAATGGCTCTGTCTTTCTGGTACTTCCTCCCCAGGCTGAAATTCATGAGTACACTGAAAGAAACTTCTCTTTAATCTCTTTCTTGCCCTCTTAAACCCTCTGTGCTGACCTGAAGTTAAGAAACCCAGAATTCGACAACTAATGCAAAAGCTGATGAGCATTTACTTTGATTTTCCTTTCAAATGCAAATTAGATAATATACCAGGAGAGAAATAATATCTGAGTGATTATTTTAAAATACTTTTCATATCTTCTAACCCTAATACAATCATTAATAGCAATTTATGACAACTAGTTACCAAAGATGAGAATAATTTTATCCAGTTGTTCTACCAAAAAGTCATGTGTTCTTCTCTAGCACTACAAAATACACATGAATACTTAAAACTGCATCAAATAAACATCTCTATAAAAAATTAAAATACCGAAAGATCTCTTGGAATGTGCCTGCGTATGAAGGATAGTCACTAAAAAATATACTGACATGTAAAAGCTTCTACCCGTAGATTTGTAATACAGATGGCACCTTAAATTAGCCTGTGTATATTTTAAAGGGATTCAATGAAAACTAAGAAATGTAGATCATAACATTTTTTATACTTATATTCTACAAGTACTCGAGGAACACAAAGAAGTAAAATCTGTCTTCGAGTGTGTCTAATAAAGCTGATTATTTAAACAGCAGTTTGAAAAGATGTGTCAAGCTGCTCATCTGAAATGCCACATTCACATCCTCACGAATATCAAAACACAGCTGAAGCCTTTTCAATACGGATTTGAATGACAACAGTGACATCGAGTGGCCATTGTTAAACGCTGCTATGTATTGGCACGAAACCCCTGCTGTGGCAATGCCAATGTGCAGACAATGCGAGTGGCACACAGTGCTGGGTCAGCTCACACTGCTTGTACAGCAGCTACAGATTCATTACAGATTGTCAGCGTGCAGTTTAAATTCCCAGTTTGCTCTCTTGGTCAGCAGGAGAGGGAGATCACTCAGTAGTCAGTGATTCAATGAACCACTCGTGGTTTTGGTGGTCACTAAATCGTGTCCCTAATATGTTGGTTCTTTCTTCACTCCCTTCCCAGTGCCCACTGCCACAGTGAGACAGGATTCATACTAAAAATTCTCCATCGTTTTTACTTCTCTATTTTTTCTTTAGTGTGTTTCATTTCTACGTTTAAAAATGCTGCTCACACATTAAGGCTGTCTGTAGCCTTAGCTGTGAGGGCAGACACCTTGCATCAGGGACAAACTCCAGAAATCACTGGAACTCTTCACAGGTTTGAGTGCAAACGTGGCTCTCATTCAGAGCACATCTCAATAACACATTCTCTGCTCAAACACACTTTTCCATATCATGCCCTGCATCTGCATCTGCAGGCTGTGCCTTCAACAGGAAGTTCTCATCAGTATCTAGAGCTTTACTGAGGGAACATGCTAAGAGTCCAATGCAAAGACTTTGATCTCCAGACTTCAAGGAGCGAGTGGTCTTTTGTCTGTATGACATGTAACAGCTTCTGCACATGGTGTGAGATTTTGGGCAAGCTGAAGGATAATGTAGAAAAGGAAAACCTTTTTGTCATTTTAATAACAGCCCATATGGATAAGCAACCCCCTTCTCAAATTCATATGGTGTGCACAAAACATCCTGTTTCATTTGCTTGTTGTTTTCTTGTTCTGATGTTCCCAAGTCATTATTTCCTGATATGCTACATTGGAAATAAATTATTTCTACAGCATTTCTGTAAGAAAACTAATTGAGAGTACTAAAGTAATGGATATTTACAATGGGGTTTAAGCAGATGAAAAACAGAGCACACTTTGGTGAGTACACAGGAGGCTGAAGTATCAAAAGACTTTCTGCAACTGGCAGGATTCCAACACAGACCTGCAGCAGTGCCCTTCCTGGAGCACCTCAGTGCACTGATAGAGATAACCAGCACACGAGGCAAGGAAGATGTCTCTCAAGCTCCCAAAGAATGTACAAAGATGCAAAAGGATGGCAGCTGGGCCCAAAACATAGCCTGCATTCATAAACATTTGGAGGAGCAGAGTAGGCCCATGGAATGGAATGGGAGAATAATAAGTATCTGCTAAGGGCCCCAGGATAATACTTAATGAGAATGTATAAATCTGTGCATTGAGTATAAAGATCATTTAAATATTGTAGCATAAGCTGTGTTGCTAAGAAAAGATTTCAGTAATAAGATTTAAATACAAAAGGACAAAGGATGTATAATTGTATTAAATTATGTGGGACATAAGAATGATGCCAATGGTATGGAATAAGGCACGGAGATAGTGTTGAGTGTGCCTGGGCTGGAGTCAACCTTCCCACAGCAAGTCTCAGTGCTGTGCTTTGTACCTGTAGCTAGAAAGGTGTCAGTGTCACACACAAGTGTTTTGGCTACTCCTGAGCACTGCTCCCACAGCATCAAGGCTGTCTCTCCAACATCCCCCCACACCCCTAAAGGCCAGTAGGCTGGGGGTGGGCAAGAGGCTGGGAGAAGACAAAGCCAGGACACCTGACTCAAGCTTACCAAGGAGCTATTTCATACCAAACAACATTGTACACAGCAATAAAACTAAGAGAAAGAAGAAGGAAGATGGGCATTTGCCATTTAGGTGTTTATTTTCCAGAGAATCCACTACACATATCAAAGCCCTATTTCCCAGACATTGGCTGGATATCACCTGCTCCTGAGTCATAGGGAATAGATCTTTTTGTTTCCCTTTGCTTCTTTGTGCAGCCTTTCCTTTTCCTTTATTAAACTGCCTTCATCTCAGCCTATGAGGTCTACATTCCTCCCCTGGGCCCTGCTGAGGAGTGCAGTGATAGAGCAGCTGGATGGGCACCAGGAGTCAAAGTCATCCCATCACTACTTTATACAGCGCCAAATCAGCTCCTCCCAGCCAGCCCTGCCCTGTGAGAACATTACACAAAAGAACTTCTGAAAGGTCACAGCCCAATTACAGCCCAATTTATTCTTCTATATGTGTCTTTCTAGGTCTCCTGGCCACTTCCATCAATAAAGCAATTAATCATCTGTATTATTTGTCTGACACCAAAATGGACTGCTGCAAATGTATCCAAAAGCTTAGAAGTAGGCATCTACTCTACAACAGGATAAAAATAAAATCTCAATTTGTACTCCAAAATGTACAATGACCATGGTTTCCAAAAAAGTATGAAATACTTAGATATCAGAAAAGGCTGATCATTCTTTTTGAATTGTCAGGTAAACATAGCACATAAAGAGCAGACACTTTTAGAAGTGCAACATATGATGTTATACATTCATAAGCAGAGAAGTTTTTAGTGAGTTTAATATCTTACATAAGTCAGCCTAAAGCTATTATCTCCTTCCTGTCAGTCCAAGTTGATGGTCTTATTAAAAAGAATTGGGCAGCTAACAGTTGCATAATAAATGAATAATCAGGACACTGGAAGATTTTTAAATATCAGGTGCACCTGTCTTCCTCCTTGTTATTTTCTCCCTCTTTCCCATCTATCCCTTGTACTCTTCAATTATCTCTGATCAATTTAGACACTATTTAAAAAAACAGAATATGCTGTTTGTGTTATTTGAAGTACAAATATTTCCATCCCAAGCTTAACCCTTTGAATCCTAAAGAAATAATTAATTTTAAAAAATTATTGAGTATTTTTGTACAAGAACTTTAAACCCTTCCAGCCTTACAGAAACAGGTTAGACTAAAATTTCCAATCTCAACTTGTCTCAGAAGTTCTCATTTACCTGATACATAGATGAGATTAACTTCCCATTTTGACACTCAAGGTGCAACACAAAAACAAACTTCTTAATTGTTTTAAAACTGCAATGTTTTCCAATTTGAAAATCTAACTCTTTTTTAGGTAGTGAAAATCTTCTATAATCATCACAACTTGATAGATTTTCCAGAATTAATTTCTCATTACAACAGTTCCTGAAAAGTCAGTACTGACTAAGTCCCAGTTGTTTCCTTGCCCATGCTTCTATGCTAGAGATGAAAAGGATTCACATGCTGCATATTTCCTCTTTTGTTTTGCCTATATGTACAGCACAATTACTACAATAGAAATGCCTTCAGCTTGACGGTCATGTTCTAAACTAATTTGTATTTGATACTCTTAAAAGGTACTCTATAAAACTCTTGAAAAATTGGGTTCAATAAATTTACTGAGATATGAATCTATACTGGAGTTTTTCACTTATTGAAAATATTTACACAGAAATGTATTTCCAGTTTGCCAAATCATACATAATTTCTTTTTCCTTGAAGACCACAAGGTGGCATGTGAAACATACAGTAATACTAACAACATACTTGAAAGAATACAGTAGAAAAGCGGTATGCAGTTCTACCAGATGACCACAACATGAGTACTCAAACAGTTTTAAGAACCAGTCTAAGTCTTTTGTAGGAGTTTGCCTTTTTCAGTCCAAGCTCTTTGCATTGGAAAAGGAACAAGATGTGCAAGTCTCTTATCAACAAGAAGGGATTATTCTTTTTAATATAAAAGTATATTAAGGCATTCTACCAGACAGTGGGCCTTGCTACCCACAGAGTGATCAGAGTCAACTCCAGCAAATTTCTTCCAGGATTTCCATTTAGCTGTAAGAACCAGACGACCATCATGCATGCAGCTGTGGTGTGCTAAATCCTCATTTTAGTGAAAAGTCATTAGGAGGTTTTCTTAAGCATGAAACTGTATTTTAAAATGGAAAAATATGGAATCTGGTACTGTTTTGCTTCACCATGGAAGTTCTGAGCCTGTTCACCCTGTTGTCTGAGTACAATAAAAAGTTTTTCACTTATCTCACATACTTCTAAATTCAGCAGATTCAGGAGATGCCATTAGGATGACTAAAGGACACCAAAGATCCAACAGTGTTAACTGTTAGGAGTGATTGTTGGGGTATCTTCTTCTCATGTGCTTTACCCAAGATGATAATATTACATTTTTGCCATCGCCAGCAAAAATTGAATCATGTTGATGTGTCTAGTTTTCTGAATTGCACTCCAGAGAAACACCTTAATGCACCTTCCTCAGGTCACCTCAAATGCATTTCAAACCCAATCTTTCTGCTCCAGCCCAATTACAATCTCAGCCCTTCTGGGTTATTTCACCCTGTATGGAGGTGAGCTGTGGTAACCCCAGGCCAGTTAACTCTTTACAGGCATTTCCTATATTGACCAAGTGTCAGTGTGTTCATGGAAGACAGCCACAGAAAAGGTCCATCTGCTCCACTCCATAAACACTTGTGAAAGGGTCATGTTAATGACCCATGGGCATTCAGACAAATCGAAAGTGTAAGAGTCTTGTACCCTGTGTAAACAGAGCCCTCACTTAATACATGTTTTGCATATATATTGTTCAAGAAAAGATTCCACCTTCATTTCTGTTTTGGTTTTTTGGTCTGGTTTGGTTTGGGGGTTTTTTTGCCTTTTTTAAGACTATTTTCTAGAATTTACCCCACTACAAACTGTTACATTTGTGACGAAAATATGCCTTATGTTACTCCCTGATGACACATGCTAATTGTTTATAAAACAAGAAGAGAAGGCCATGTGTTTATGCCTGAAAAAATGATTAACAGGTTGATTCATTCTGGCTTACTATAAATTCCTCGAAGCGTAAGCACTGTTGCTAAAAGTCAGAGACTTTCAACATAATACTTATCAGGAAATACCTGCTCCTAAATGAGCAAGAAGTAATTGCACTTACTAAAAAAATTATTGTGGCTTTGACTATCAGAAACAAAGAATCTAGGCAAAATTTTTCCTTGGAAGGCTTTCAAACCTGGAGCTGGAAATTTGGGCTATTTTTCTTGTTATGAATGCACTCCTGTACACTACTAAGTATGCTAAGTTCTTACAAGTCTTAACTCCTCATTTAATTTACAGATAGGCTGCATCTTGATTTCAAAGCACATAGATGTTGTCAAATAAACATGCCAATTTTCCCCTTATTTAAGTGCCAACACAAACCACAAAAAAGTAAATGTAAATGTATAACATTTCTAACTCCCACATTTCCCACCTGGTTCTGTGAATCCACTTGATTATCTAGACCTTGCCTTACATTCTTGTAGTTAAGTAATGAATGTTCTTCTTCTTTATGACTCTGTCATGACTGACAGCTTGACAGCTATTTGGAAAGAATTGTAGCTATTCAAGCTAGAGGACAGAGCTCCAACACATTACGTATTTCTGGGAACTGAAATTACAGACCTAGCAGATTTGTTACACTCCAGGAGGCACCTTGAATCATAGAATCATAGAATGGTTTGGGTTGGAAGAGACCTTAAAGTTCACCTAGTTCCAACCCCCCTGCCATAGGCAGGGACATTTCCAGTAGATCAGCTCACTCAGACTCCATCCAACCTGGACTTGAACACTTCCAGGGAGAAGGAATCCACAACTTCTCTGGGCAACCTGTTCCAGTGCCTCACCATCTTCACAGTAAAGAATTTTTTCTGATATGTAATCTAAGCCTACTCTCTTTCAATTTGATTCTATTTCCCGTGTAATGACATGCTCTTGTAAAAAGTCCCTCTCCATTTTTCTTGTACAGTCCTTTCAGGTACTGGAGGGCTGCAAACAGCAAAAAGCCTTCTCTTTCCCAGGCTAAACAACCCAATTCCCTCGCCTTTCCTTGAGTGAGAGGTGCTCCATCCCTCTGATCATCATGCTGGCCTCCCCTGCGCTCACTCCAACAGGTTCATGTCTTTCCTGTGCTGGGGATCCCAGAGCTGGATGCAGGACTCCAGGTGGGTGTCAGCAGAGCAGAGCTGAGGGGCAGAATACCCTCTCCTGACCTGTTGGCTTTGCATCAACTCTGCTCCACTTGCGTAACGGCGTAAATTTTGAAAGAGAAAATAAAAGGAAAAAAAAAACTTGCTCTAATTCACTGCTAAAAGAAATTTTTTCAGCTTTCTCTCAGCTGAACTAATTTTATGGGAAGCACCAAGAACAGTAGCATTTTAGACTGAAAACCAAAATAAAGGTTAAAACCTAGGAGCAGGGGGAAGAGGGAAGCTCAAGGATTTGAGGAAATACCCAACATAAAAAATGCACATAGACTAATCCTGAATGCAGCAGACCACTGAACACCTAATACTACCCATGCTTGTACAGTTGGAGATGTCAGGGAATGCTCCTAGGCCTGGCACTCATCTTCCAAGAGGAGATAATTCTGTAAGAATTCTATTAGAATAATCCTTATTGGCTCATGAGAAATACTGCTCTCCCAATAATCTCTGTGGTTCAGGAATTAGAGCTAGGAGCTACTCTTAATGGCACTTCTGATGCAGATTCTGTTTCAGATGGATGACAGCCATCCCATGCTAGTCATCCTTGTTGCTAAAAAATGGTCAAACATATTTTTATTGGATTCAGCTCCTAGGATGGACCTGGGCGTCACCTGGCCCCAGAGAATCCACATGCTATGAAAGGTACAGAAGAGTACCACAGTGTTATTGTGTCTAAAGAGAATCTTTCAAAATCACCCCCTCTTTTCCCTCCTCCTCTGCCAAACTTTTGCCTCTGCATTACTTCCACACAGAAAGCTTCACTTGGTTCATGCAAAGCCAGGGGCTAGGAAGAGGACTACCTTCATAATGTTGCTTAGGTCCCACAAGCAAGTGGAGAAAAGAGGAAGCTCAGTGAAAACAGCAAATAAGCACTGATATGGTTCAAAGTGTGGGGTGGCTTTGTTAAACTGCTAGGGCTGAAAAGAATTGTCATTTACCTTCAAAAGAGCACCAAAGAGTTACTTTCTTTACCTTCAAAAGAACATTGAAGCATAATAGAGTTTATCCTGGTGTTACACTCGTGATGTGTCACCACCACATGGGCACAGTAGCACAACATCGAAATAAAAATGCAGGTGACTCAGAAGCCTCAAACCCAGGCACTCCCTCCCTCCCTCCTTCCCTCCAAACTGCTAGAAAAGCTCCCAGCAGCTCTGCTCCTCGATCCAGTCAGCTGGGTAGTGTCAACATGTTGTAATAGCTGGATACAAGTACTTTCATGCAGCTCTCTTAATATAAAATTGTGTCAACAGACATCTAAAACCATAGGTAACAACTTCCAAAAGAGCTCAGATGCTCAGGAATAGCCCACCTAGAGTGTGGCACATGCTAACAAAGAAGGGTTGGTTGAGGCTGGCAGGAGAATACACAGAGGATTTCAAAGGCTGTTGGTTTCCATGGCTGTAGCATTCATTACCAATAGATCTGAGCAAGTGTATCATTACATTGCCAGTGTGACAGCAGGAAAAACAGGATCTCAGCCAGAATCTAAGCACCTGATGCATTATATCAGAAAAAAATACTTGCTTCAGTAAGACCAAACACAATTGAAGAGGTTACTACCAAAGTCCTTCATTCCTGCAATGTGGATAACACAAAATATTCAGGAAAATATTCCTTTTAAAAAGGCTATTATAACTGAATATCCCTTATCTTTTTATGTAAAAGCTTGAAAAAAATCCACAAAATAAAAAGCAGGGACAAAGGCATTGTGATTACTGAATGAAAACTCATTTTCTAAAACAGGGACTTTTATGAAGCCTCAAAGACACAACTAAGAATCAGAGACTATCAAGCGCTAAGGGAAAAAAAGTGCCATTTCCCCAAATTTTTCAGAATATTTACTAGGTAACAGGGTCTGTCATGTTTAAGTCCAACAGCAAAAATACGGTAAAGTTTGAAATATAAAATCATCATCATGCAACCACAGCTTCTTTCAATCTGAACATCTTGTCTTGACAACAAAGAGATTCCTGCCATTGTGGAAACACAGTCAATCTGGTGAACTGCAAAAAAACCACAACTAGATTTGGTGCTTAATATCCATAAAAATGAAGGCACTAAAATTTTTTGGTGAAGGGACAATACTGAAACAAATTGAAAAAATAAAGTCTTTATACTAGTAAAGACATGCAGGTAGTGTGAATTTTTTAAAACATACACATGACTGTAAAAGGGTGCATGTATATCTATGTATGAGAGGCTTGGTTTCCAGGTGGAGATGCACAGGGAGAGATATGTACTTTATACCCTCTTCTCAACATCAATGTGAATACCTGTTTACAGTAGAAATGTAAAAGCTCTTTCCAGACTATGCTGCCCAGAGGGAAGAATGTCAAAAAGCAAATACCACCTCAGTCTGGAAAGTGTGTTTAATTTCAGTTGTTATTTTGTTTGATCTTTTACAAAGATACAAGGAATGGAAAGTGTTTTACAAGTCAGCATCATGATGTACTGATCACATAGTATCTAGCTGCCCTCCTAGATTTTGCAAGCTGAAGGAAGACTAAGCCCATCATCATAGCTTTCACACTCTCAGAACCATTTTTTTTCCAGTTTAAATTCAAGTACATTACAGTCATGACAACACTAATCAAACCACTATGAATACCACACAGAGAAAAAGTATCCTCTTTGCTGTGGACTTTGCTTACCTTATTATCAGTGGGGAATCTTCAGGAAATTTCCATGTAAAAAAAGAACAAGTCCGATCCAACAATTAAAAATGAAAAGGACTATGTAGGAAAACTCACCAGTTAAAATTTCAAAGAAGTCAACCACAGGAAGCTATTTATCTGCCACATGCTATAAATACTCTATCACTTAGAAACAGTATTTAACAAAAACTTTAGTTTTATCAAAAGTTTAATCTACCTTAGGACCTCAGCCTCGCCCCCAAGCTGCCATTAGGGTTTGGGGTGTCACAAGGACTACAGCTCCAGGAACACTGTACCTGGAATAGGCATGACAAGAGAAGCATGGCACTGCTCCAACAGTGCTGCCTCCACATCCACTTTTAGAATTACAGTAATTTTCCTGGAGTTTAAGTCAGCGTACTTAACACTACAAATATACATTAAATCAACACAGCACACAGTAACAAGATGCACAAATAAATCTGCAGTATAGTGACATTTTCATGGCAAAGACTGTATTTACACAGTGGTTTTATAATGCAAGCTCATGGTAATTTTCCTTTGCATATAATTTTCTTTTGGAAACAAAATCTTCCTTATACACCAAATTTAAAATTGTATGACTAATGGTACTCCCAACATGGTTAACACAGAGAGGGATATGCATAAACAGATACCCAAAACTTGCATATTGCAAACATTGCCTCAAGATTACAGTTTTGGGAAACCACCTAGTGTGTCTAAAGGACACGGACTAACTGAAAACTGAAAGTAGAATAGAGTAAGTAACTAAAATCTGAAAGTAGAGTAAGTCACTGGTTGCTTTATATGGTTGCTCATACATTCATAATGCTGAAGCATTTGGAGGATATAAATCACCAAAGATACAAGAAAATTGGAAAAGTCATAAAGCTAAAGTGCTAGGACCTAGATAGAGCTGAAAAGTTGCTGCCATGTCTTAAAATGAATGCTGTGAAATATTGAACATATTGTAGCTTGAAAACTTAGGTCTTTTCCCTCATTCTCTGGTCCATATACATGAGTGGGAGAAAAGAGAGGTGAAAAGCCACAGGCAGTTAGCCCGTGATCCACACACATGGAAAGGCAAGTGAGTTGCTCTATTTACCTTTATTTCATCCTGTGGAACTGTCACCCCTTGTGGAAAGCTACAAATCTCTACCTTTAAGTTAAATTACTTTGTTAGTCTGTGAGAACTTGGCTTGGTGACCAGGCTTTAATAAAGCTTCCTGAGCAACCTTCACATAAAGCTCTCATAAATACATCCGTGTATCAGCATTGGCAGCTCGCTATGAGCACGGGCAAGGGTGAACTTGCACTTACTGGAAATTTCGAAATTATCTTTTTGAAATGCCGCTATCCTTAAAAATCTTCCTAGGACAAGCACGGAGGAGATAAGTGCCTGCATGAGACAAAGCTTTTCTCACTTTGCTTGAGCAATGAGTATACACCGGATGAGGCTCTGAGCAACCTGGTCTAGTGGAAGGTGTGTCCTGTCCTGGCAGAGGAGTTGGGACTAGATGATCCTTCCAACCCCCATCATTCTATGATCCTATGCAGCGAACCATTCACTGCGGCGATCTGCGCTCGTCTCTGGCGTCCTGCATCATTTTTCGAGCTCAGAACTCGTCCGCGCCCCGGCTGGAGGGCGATGCCTCCTCCTGTGCAGCGCAGGGGACGCTCCTTGGGGCGGGATGGGGGGAATGCTCCATCCAGGGCCCGAGGGACGCGGCCCGCCACAGCGCTCCCGCGGCTGCCCAAGGGCGAGCCCGCTGCCCCGGCACGGCTCCCCGGGGCACGCCGGCACCGCGCCCCCCGGGCTCGCTCCTCCCATCCCGGCTGCTCCGCCTTCTCCGACCCGCGAACCGTGGGACGCTTTTTCCGTGAGGAAGTGGCTCGTCGGTGGGGTAGAAGGAGGAGAGAAGCGCTGGCCAACTGGAGAGCAGGCGGGGCAGGGAGCTGCCTGGGGGGAGGGAGGAAGTGCGGCCAGAGGAGCGGCGCTCCGGGCCCCGCTGAGCCCGGCGGAGTGCGAGCATGAGCGGCGGGGATGGCGGTGGGGGCCGGGCGGGCGCCCTCAGCTACGGCCTCCCCTCCATCCCCTCCAGCAAACTCCCGGACTTGCGTTTTATCAGCCGGGGCGCTTACGGGACCGTGTCCGCCGCCCGCCACGCCGACTGGAGGGTCCCGGTGGCCCTCAAATGCCTGCAGGGGCCGCTGCTAGACAGGTAACGGGGTGGGCAGGGGGCCGCCGGCGTGGGGCATCGCCGGGGCAAGGCCGGGCCGAGCCCGCCTTTCCCTGAACCTGCCCCCAGAAAGGGTCGAGGTGCCGGTCGAAGATGCCGGCGTGGGTTTCTGAGGTCTGTGGATCAGATCCTGGTGTTTCGGTAGGCAGCCTCGCTTTATTTCCGCGGGGAAAGGCGATCCCACGAGGATGATTCAGCTTGGGCCAAGAGAAAGCACGGATCGGCCCCGGAGCTTCCTCTCTTTCGATTATTGTAAAGGAGTGGTTTCGGTCTCGGTCTCTGATACACTTAAGTTCTTTCTTTTGGAGTTTTTTTTTTCCTTCGGCACTGTGCACCTTGAGCCCTCCTCATGGTGGGACTGACAGAGTTTGGCTTCTTGCTGGGTCTGTTGGTTGCTAACCATTTTGCTGAGGTATCTGCAGGATATTAAAGTACAGTGATTACTTTAGATTTGGTGTTTACATAGAGAGAGGAATATCGGGAGTGTTCTATCCACTAGAGACTGCTTCTAGAAGAAGCTTCTCTGAGACCATGCAAAATTGTTATTTTTCCCCAGATCTCACAGTACTGAGAGAAGCTGATTTAAAATAATAGGCTTGTAGACCCCCCTGTAAAACTGGTGTTTTCCGTGTAACAATCAGATTCCCAGTTTTCCAGGTACCCAAGTGGCAGCATATTTATTACAGGAGCTGTCACTCCATGTAAGGATACCACAAGTTGTACTTTTTCATTCGTCACTGTCTGATTCAATCCCCATAGTTACAATTTGTTAACGAATCAATGCAAATTTGCCTCTTCTTAGGTTGTCTGAAGCCTACCTGACTGTAAACCTGCCTCTGAGTCTTGCTGTCTTCAAGCTTATGCCTCAGGTTTCCTTGATCTAGTGTTAGACCTTTAGATAGGATAGCTTCACTCAGAAGGGCTTCTAGTCTTGTGACTCAATATACTCGAATATAAGACAAGTTGTTTTAAGCTCTTTCACCTCTTATTGCCCAGGTTTGTGTATACACAGGCTTTATCTCTGAAATCTTGCCAGAAGTGGAATCTCAGTTATGTTGTGTTTTCTGTTAAGTTGGGGGAGGGAGGGGACGGACAGGTGTTGTGGGGGATTTTTTGTTTTGGGATCAGTCACCTACCATGATGCCTTAGGTTTTAGCTTTTATATTTTTCAGATTCTGTACTGCTTTAGTATGTAGTTCTGAGCTTCATATTAAGGGATGGTAAGCTCTCTTCACAGAGAAGCTAGACAAAGCAGTTCCTTTCCTAGCTTGAAACCAAGGACAACCACCCAAATTTCAGGCACGAGAGCATAAACAATGTGGACTGAAGAGAGGAAAACAAGAAGGATCAGACTTCATAACCTAAAGCTATAATTGGACAATTAACTCCAGTATGCTAATGGATCAGAGCTTAGAAAAGTGTGAGACCTTGTGACCAGTCATCCATTTTGTGACCATTTTGGGTTCATCTTGGGTGTAGCCCTGGCTGGGCTCTTGTACTGCCCAAGGTGTGTCCATTGAGGCCTTTTAATGAATACCTACTTTATTCTTTAACTCTGTCTAGCCTCTGTTCTAGGTCAGCCTTGATAAGGCATCACCATATATTGCACAAAGCCCAGAAATGCTGTCAGGAGACTCAAAGCTATAAAAAAATCCATTATATCCCAGTCTCAGCAGCAAATGCTTTGTTGGTTGTAGAGTAGACAATACAAAATGCCAGCCTGTAAGTGTTGTCAGGAAAAGGAATGAGTTCATGATGCCGTTAATTCCCCGAGTGGGAAGTGTGTGTCTGTGCATCCCAGAATATGGTATGTGACCAGGTAAAGAGCAAAGCCAGTTGGGAAGCTGTTGTGGGAATGTGCTCATTTAGGCATTACTCAGTGCCCTTCTGGCATGGAGCAGACAAAGGTGAAGTGACTGACAGGCACAGGAATAGACTGCAGTATGTTGCAATTCATTTCCCAGCCACAGCTGAATCCCATGCTAATTGCCTTACTGTCTGGGAAAACCCCAAACTTTCTCAAACTTAGTCATTTCTGGAGAGAGGGAGGAAGGTGTAGAGTTGTCTTTTCCATCCCATGCTTGTCTCAAAGGCTGCCTTTGTACTTCTGTCATTTCCTAGAGTTTCCTATAAGTCTTTTTCCATCACACAGATAAAAGGACCTTAATTTCATATCCATCTAAATTCAAAATTTCCCGCTGCTAAGAGCTGCAGGCTTTAGTTCACAAAGCTTCCTCTTTTCCCTATATATCCTGACAGCCTTTTCTTTGTGAGTGCTAAACCCTCCCTGATGGATCCAGACTGCCCTGAGTGCTTTGGGGTGTGCCCTGAGCCAGCTCTCACCCTGGAGCTGTGCTGTGCACATAGCACAGTGCAGTGCTGAACAAATCGTGGTGGGCATAGCCCTGGCCCCAGCGCAGCCCTATTGCTTCTGAGTCGGACTGGCTCACATCCAAAGGATCACTGTGCTGTAAATGTCCTGTATTTGAATATCCTAGTCATGTATTTGTACCTGTACCAGTCTGCATTAAGATCTAAGTGCTTTTTTCACTGAATTATGCTTCATGGTTTAACTATCCTCATTGACAACAAACCCATTTTTTTCAAGACTATTTGAGATATAGGGAATACCAAATGGTTTCTATTTTCAGGGATGGAATCATACTCATCTTAAATAAAACTTGACCCTCTAAAATCCACATGCTGCAAGGCCTGAATTTGTAAAGATGCATCAAATCCACATTTATGAGGAGTTTTGAGGTAACAGAGTAGATCCACACAGTCGAATTCAGGCATGCAAATTCAGGCACCCATCATGAGGCTGGTCTGTTCCTGCTTCCTGTGCATCTAGGGGATGTTTTTTCCAGTGGGCAATTCAAAGCAGGATCTGTTCGAGGGAAAAATTTATGTGAAAACAAAGCATAGTTAATTGTTCCTTTTCCTTCAGAAAGGAACTTAATTTCCTTCAGAAGTCAAAAGTGCATTCCTTTATCCCCTATTATATTAGTGTACATTAGAGTCGACTAGATTTAAATGGTTGGAGAATCATGTGTATTAAAATCTCCACTCTCTAGGAGATAAATATTTGGTTTGAGTGAAAAGTCGAGGTTTGAAGGTGTTCAGTAAAGTGGGAGAAATGCAGCTGGTTGTTACCATTATTGTTACAAGGAATGGTGGAAGCTGGAAGTTCTGACTTTATCCCTATTTATTGGAAACATGGATGAAATGTGTGATGGGAATAGATTTGTGTGGTACAACAAAACCAGGGAAGCTGTCTTGTCTGGATTTTCAGATTCTGGTTTGTCTTACACTGTCTTGTTCTCAAAGCAGCATGGTAGAAATCAAGTGATGAAAAGGTGGTGCTTACAGGGAATTGACAGAGAATATAGTGACCCCAGCATTTGCTTGGAGTTTCATACTACTGGTGTGGTAATGTATTTTATTTGTTTGCTTGTTTTCTTTAAGCGATAGAAACCACCTTCTAAAAGAAGCAGAGATACTACACAAAGCCAGGTTTAGTTACATACTGCCAATTTTGGGAATCTGCAACGAGCCTGAATTTCTGGGGATAGTAACAGAATACATGACCAATGGGTCATTAAACCAGCTATTGCATGGGGTAAGTGTACTTATGGTCTTTAAATATGATACCTGACTGCCTCAAGTAGATTGCAATTTTCATACTTAATTAGTATAGTAAATTATTTTATTTATAATATTTCATGCTAGAAGACAGTCAGAATCCCTGGTAGCTTTGGTGCTCAGATAGACCTTCTGTATCTCAAAACCACAACTAAACTCAGCTGACTTAAGTTTTGTTAAACTTTTTCCTTTAATGTTTTGACCTATAATGAATTTTTATGTTGAATTATTACATACAGTCACTTAAAAAATCTCAGTTATTCTCTGATTAGATTCTGAAATACTTATGCTTGCTTCAGTCTGGGTTTCTGAATTACTGCCAATACAAATGTTGATTTTTTTTCATGAGTTTGAATGTTTTTTTTAAAAATGAAGATTTTTACTTTTGTTTATAGAAGCTAAATATTGCTAATATAAACAGGTATGATTATTTCTTCCACATCTTATTCTTTGAGTAACTTCTCCTGTGCTGAACTCTCAGTTGCTCCCATTAGTTTGGCCTGAACAGTGTTGCTACAGCAGTTGTGTCTCAATAGCACTAAAGTCTCTTCTCTACCTTTAATCAATACACATCTCATGCCTTACAGAGCTCAAATGTGTTTTTCATAAAGACATTAATGTCAATATAATTTTTAAGACTTCAGTTTTACTGCATTTTTCTTGCTGTAGTATTATTTATAAAGGTAGTATTTTGTGTGTAGTTTCAATACAGTTTGTTGGTTTTTTTTTGTTCCCCAGTGTCAGTTGCAGATATGATTTTTGCCATTCTTTGTGTAGGACTCATAAATTGTGGGTTACAAGTTTCATACAGAAGTTTATCTGTAATTCATATTTCCAGATGAATGAGCAGTGTAGTAAATGTTCAACATCATGTATAGCAGTCATGAACTACTATGTGAATGCTAGGGAATGGAAACATAGCACTGCATAATTATTATTTTTTGGTAACGTTTCTTTTAACAGCTAATGAGTCTTAATGCACCATTACAATTTTTTAAGGAGTTTGTGTAATGTATGTTTTAAAAGATTACTGTTTGCCCAAATCACTTTCTTCTTTTTATAAAATAAGTCTTTGTGTGTGCCGTTAGAACAGAGGATTATATTCTGGTTTTGTGGTTTTATCTTGGCAGAAAGATGTATATCCTGACATTCCCTGGTGCCTGAGATTCCGCATTCTTTATGAAATTGCTTTGGGAGTAAATTATTTGCACAACATGAATCCTCCATTGCTGCACCATGACTTAAAAACCCAGAACATTTTGCTGGATGATGAGTTTCATATCAAGGTAGAGTTATTTAATTTTTATGTTCTTCAGCATCCAGAATAAGTGGAAGTGTTTTCATTATTGTAGAGGAGGAATGGTGAGGTTGTGGCCGTACAGAGAGGATGTAATTGTATAGTGGATTTTTTCTTCTATCCTGGCAGACAGAACTTCAGAGTTTTTCTTTTGGAAACTCTGTTACTCACTTGTGGATTTTATCTGTCTGAAAAGACCAGGAGGACAGAAGTTAGGCTGTTTCTGCTATAGCAGTAGCTGATGCTCAATAATGTTGACACTCTTGTTTGTCAGCCTTCCAAGGCTAGCGACATCTGGCCCTTCCTGAGAAGAAAACATAAAGTGTTCATGCCTGAGATGCTCTGACAAGTTACTTCTGATAGGTAGTAGGTCAAATTCAAGTGTTAATGCTCCATTTGATACTTTACCATGCAATATGGACAAATCTGTTCTGTTGGTGCAGTAATAGAACATGTACAGCAAAACTTCGAAATCTTACTGTGTTGGAAGGTGGCTTTTGAGAAGCCCTTAGAGCAAGCAAACATACATGCAGAAGTATCAGTAGTTAAAAACTTTAATTCTGCCTGTTGGAATATCACTGCCATGATGTGAAAAAGAGACTGAAAGTACTTCTGACAAAATGTTTAGGTGTTTTCATAATTGCAGGAGTTTGTTTTGTTGTTTTTTGTTATTTTAAAAAGGTCTGGTTTTATAATTGATAGAATATGTTACTCAAGTAAATGGAAATAAGAGAA
Source organism: Hypocryptadius cinnamomeus (assembly GCA_013400635.1). Taxonomy (NCBI): domain Eukaryota; kingdom Metazoa; phylum Chordata; class Aves; order Passeriformes; family Zosteropidae; genus Hypocryptadius; species Hypocryptadius cinnamomeus. The sequence continues at coordinate 28,894 of VYZP01018936.1, forward strand.
ATTTTGCACTAAATTTATACTTGAAAAGTGAATGTTTCAGTTGCTACTGTAAGTTGACTCTCCTTGTGAGTCCTTTGAACAAAGATCCACTGCTGGCTTGTTCTTTCTCCGTTGCACAGAAATTTTTCTTGGCAGCAAAGTACCTCACATGGCCTTGTCTCTGCTCACACCCTCAGCAGGTCATACTTCCTCCCACTCAATTGTGCTGGTATTGCCATCTCCCGAGCTTCCTGATAAACCTGATCAGGGAGCTAGTCCAAGTCATTTTTTTATCCACTCTCTTTTTAATCCCTAACAGCTTTGGTGTGGCCTGGTGCTCTGCCTGATCGTATCTGAACAGTTTCTTTGCTGAGGCACTTGAAGGGAAGAGGTTAACTCGTGCATACCTGCCCTGCCTCCTGTAAGGAGTGTCCTTAGGGTTTTAAGTGAAGCAAGATTCTTTAAAGTAGTACAGTGACAGGAAATGCAGACAAGGTTTATCATGCATGCCAAACAGAAGAGATACTGCATATGTATAAAAGTAACAGCATTTACAGTGTGCTTCTGACTGTCCCTGATCTACTGAATGAGCAAGACTTAAGACCAATTACAATGAGGAAGGCTTGATGAGAGTGAGTTGTAGAGAAGAAAGGTTACTTTTCATTGTGGATTTTATGTATACTCTTCAGAAAGCTTGTTTCTGTTATCCTGATTGCCACAGTGCTTGCACAGGCATCTTTGTTGAAAATGTTTTAGCTGTCGTTCAAATGCTGGACAAGTGCAGAGCTTGTAGCTGGCTGCTTATCTCCCATGTATGCCAGACACTGCAGCTCAGCCAGCAGGTGCATTCTGCTCAATGTCTCTCTCCTTATCCATAACCTAATCTGACATCTGGTGCCCTGGCTCATGAATGTCTGAGGATGTAAAGGGAAGTCAGTTACTTCTTCATGTAGGTGCACTGTATCCTGTAGAAAGGAGCAAGGCCCCAGAGTGCACAGTAAAGAAAATATTCAGCAACTTTTTGCAGCACAGAATTTCAGAATATCAAATTTATTAATTCAAGATTAATACATCATAGTTTTGGGAGTGAGGTGAAGTGCCCTAAAATTGTTCTGTGAGAGGAATTGCCTTGGGATATTGGCAAGCTGAGTCATGTACAACTACTACAATTTATACTAAACTTGTGCTTTCTTCACAACCAGGGAGCTACAAGTAATCAATGATTTTTTTTTTGTTTGCTTTTTTGTGCTTTTTGTGCTTTTTGTTTGCTTTGTGTGCTTTTTTAGCACAATAAAGTGATTTTCTTCATATTGCACAGCTATCTACAGCAGATTCCTCATCTATAGTGTACATGAGTCCTTCTTTAAAAGAACAGGATAGGGCAGTTCTATAGGTATAGCATGAGTCATGACCTGGGAATGCATTATGGACTGGAGTTGATGTTTCCTGTTGCTAGGAGAACCGCATACTTTTTGTGTGTCAAGTTAAGAGCTTTTGGTGACCCCTTTTGCTGGGTGTATTTCAGGAATTTCTAACAACTGTCAGCAGATAAAACCAGTTTTTCTTCTCAGAACAACTGATTTGACCTTTCCAGATTGCAGATTTTGGCATGTCCAAATGGCGTGTCATATCCATGTCCCAGTCCCGAAGTGAATCCTCCTTGCCGGAAGGAGGGACAATTATCTACATGCCACCTGAGGATTACAACCCCAGCCAGAAAACCCGGGCAAGCGTCAAACATGATATCTACAGGTAACTCCAGTTGTTCTCTAGTGGGGCTTGAAATCTGAGCTCAGATATGATTTACTGAACTTAGATTTTAGCATATTCTCAGCAATTTTATTCTTTTCAATGATAATATCATAGCTATATAGGCTAAATGAAGTGGAAAATAAAGAATTAAGTGATAGCTGGATGTAATAACTTTTGTGCTGTGACAAGTGTAATGCTCCAAAATTAAGATAAGGCTACAGAAATAGGTGGAGGACTGGTCTGAGTGTACACATACAGACAATACAGGGAGAGAAGAAAGCCATTCACACCATTAAGTCAGTGCACATACTGCACAAATAACAATAATTTGTGTAATCAGATAACATAATTTTCAGAATATACTTGGAGAAAAGAAGAAAATGTATTTTTGGAAAGGAGGTGAATAAAAACAGGACAGTAGGGTTGGAGAAAGTAGTTACAGTAATCTCGTTAAGGAATAATTTACTTTATGAAAGTTGTGGTAGTTTTGTGTTGTCCTGAGTACAAGTAGTAGAATAGTAAATAGAGTGGTGGTGACTCATATAACAAAAGGAAATTTCTCTGAGGATATTGGAGTTACAGTTGGCTGGTCTAAAATTGTTTGGAGAGCTCAGAGATTACTTGAAGAATTTTGGTAGGAATTATCATGTGTAAAGGAAGATTGAGGAGGCATGAACTGGCCAATCACTGTGACAAAGTCACATTGTCACATCATTCTGGTGCAGTCTGCCACCTTTACCTTCACTGATCTCTGACATGGTTATATCTTGGTCAGAGATGACTCAGTCATAGAGGGTCCTACTGACTTCCAGGGAAACCACTATTTCCCTTAATTATTCCTTACCCTTAAGAAGCACGTGAAGTTCCTTGACATTCCTGTCCAAAGACTACAGATGATAACGCACCTGCTTTCTTTACCCTTTGATAAGAAGATATGGATAAGGAAAACACTGAAAAGACAAAAAANTAAGGAAAACACTGAAAAGACAAAAAAAGTGTATTGAGGGGAAAGAAAGGGTGACTGGCAGCTTAATGAGTGGGTGGAGAGGAAGAAGACAAATATTTCTTAGAAAGAAAATAATATTTTCAGAGGAATAACATCCAAATAGGAGAAAATATGATAACACATCAGAAGGGTATAAAAACCAGATAAATCAGGAAGGAAAGAGATTATGTGAGAAGCAAGAAGAGAGACTGAGACAACATTGGAAAGAGAGATGTTCAAGGCAGGAAGACATGAAGGTGCAGAGGCAGTGAAGGACCACCAGAAAGGCCACACAGGAGGTTCTGTGCTCACAATCAGAAGGAGATGCTACAAAGCAGAAATAAGAAAGTAAAAAGGGAATAGTGTAAAGGGGAATGCTGCAGTGCTGTAGAACTGAGAAAATAATCTTTAACTGTAGAGAGATTCCAAACTGAATGAAAGATATTATTAAATAGCAGGATATTTTCTGGATGTCAAATTAATTGATCACAGCTGAGTGTTGCTGAGATAGTGAAGCTAATTTGTGAGGAGGGACCTTTCTTAAGAAACAAATTGTTTAAACAACAGTCAAGCAGCTTAACTTCTTCAAAAGGGATGATTTGCTATACCAATTGCATGGATTTGCAGGAATACATCAAAAGCAGACTTTTCTAACAGAGAGGACTGCTTTTATTAAAAGCTACATGAGTAAATTTTATCACTGAAGAATGTTAAAATGTAAACAGAGTAAATAATTAGGAAAAATCAGTTTATATGATTTGATTTTAGGCATCAGTTATTTGTTTTTACTTCATTTTTTTTCATTCTTACTTGGTAGCTGTCAAATGGTACAATGTTTCAAGGCACTTAAATGTAATCTGTATGCACAGTTTGGTACTTCTTAGTGATGTAGGAAGGAAGCTCAGTACATTCACAACTGGGGTGGGGAGCAAGCCTTAACAGCAGTTGATCATGGTGATTATTTTCTGGAATGACACTGCCGCAGTGCTTATAAAGACTTGGACTGAAAACATGGAAATACACACTTGTCAGCACCTTGTGTGTATTCTGAAGTTATGGAAGTACTGAAGCTTTACCCTGGATTGTCCTTTCTAAATGCAGAACCAGATACCTGAATACAGTGCTGTGATCAATACTAGAATCTTTTCATGAAATAGAGCTTCATTCAGATATGATAGAGCATGTAAGGAAAAGTTGGAGAGAAGGAATGAGAATTCAATGCTGCTTTTAAATGAAATCAGCTAACCTTATTTAAATTGCAAAGTTGTTTAAAGTTACCTCTTTCTAATATATCCTGATGGCTGAAGATTATGACTAGTTTACTAAAGATGGGGCAAGTTTGTACTCACTGAACCACTTGCCATTTATGTTGGTGTGAATGGAAAAGGTCACTGAGGAAGCACATGTGTGTTCAATCTCATGGCATTAGTTCAGAGTAGTCTTCCCAAGAGTCTGTTCTGGAAAGCGAATGCTGTGTGTAAGTGACATCTCTCCCTATGGAGCAGATTGCAGATTTTGAAAGCATGTATGGGGAGGGAGGAAGCTGAGGTGGGCATCCCAAGTGCAAGTTTGTATCTTGCCTGTCTCTGTGAGGAGGTGTTGGGCTAGAGCTGTGGATCAAAGCCATCCTCCCTGCTAATACCCAGCTTCCCTAGGGAATGTCAGTCCATACTGGGAAGATGCCAGAATATTGCAGTGAGGACAGAGCAGTTGAATCTCTGGGGCTCACTTTGTGTGCTGAGATTTAAAATCCAGCTGTGTAATTCACAACATATCAGCAGAGCCAAGTTGATACGGATTTTGAATAGGAGTTTATATGTCGTGGATCTTGTCTGTACTTAATAGTATTAATTAGTTCAAGATGAGGTCACCTGCTAGTTTTCATATATTCACGTCAACATTTTAGTTAGCTGTAGTCAGTCCCATGTGTCCTTGCAGGACCATTTTAGCAAAATGTTTTAAATAAAATGTAAAGCTGAGCATATTGTGTTGTTAAGTGTTCGTAGTCTAAAATAACATCTGTACTTTTTATATTGTAAACAGTTATGCAGTTATCATATGGGAAGTGATGTCAAGGAAACAGCCATTTGAAGGTAAGGCCGTGTCTTCCTTTAATTTATTTTTCTTGCCTTACCTAGAGGTTAAACATGAAACCTGGGGCCTTAATTTTAGGGGTTACTTTCTAATAATTCAACTTCTAAGCTTATTGAAGAAAACTTTGAAATACTTTTCAAAGTAGACTATTTTTTAGTATTTTTCTTTTTTAATTACAGTGTTGTTTCATAAATTAAGAATACCTTTTCCTTAATCAAGAAACGTAACCTTATTTTGATGAGCTATAAATTCTGTGTGTGCAAATGGAATTACTCCTCCTATACAGTAAGCTCTTTATATTGCAT
>VYZP01018938.1:2923-18750 GCA_013400635.1 Hypocryptadius cinnamomeus
ATAGCGTATGTTTATATGCTATGGTAGGATAGCCTTATTTAACATTTCATATACAAAGCCCCAATAATTTGGGATAAATTTCCATCATCCTTATGAGAACCTGGCAAACAGAGGTACATTTTCTCAAGTTAAGAGTATTACATCTAGGCACTTGTGGCAACGGACTAATAGAACATCAGGAGTTTTTCTGTTTGCACAGCCTTTGAAAACCTTCAAATTAACTGTTTGAAAGTGCACAGAAGTGCATGAAGGTACTTTAATCTTCTCTAGATGTTTATCTCTGTGAAGTATTAAGAGTTTCCTCTATATTAATTAGATAATCTTTAATTATACTAACAATAGTGAACACCCCTATGGGCAGAGCTTGCAAAAAGCATCCCTTACTGCGGCTCACATGGAGTGACACATGCTCAGTCCCTGACATTTGTACAAAAAGTTCCTGAGGCTGTACTAGCCTTACTGGTACAATTACAGAGTCCATAAAGTGTACATGAGTTGAGATAATTCCAGTGCCCCACTGAAGCTTGGAGATGGATCTAAAAAGCATAATAGTTCATGTGCCAACAGCTAATACATTCACTTCTCACACTGATCCCAGCATCAGCAGAGCTCCAACAGTGACAGACTATCTAGAAGTTTTCTACATGATCCAGACCGCAGAATATGAACGGTACCAATATATAAAGGGTATAAAAGAAACCACATATTCAAAGTATATTCATCAGGCACTACCAAAAAAAAGTTATATCCCTTCAAATGTTCACTCATTTTGGTAAAGCACTCAAATTCTGTCTTGTGTTATTCAAATCAGAAAATACTCCACAGAATATACAGAGCAATCTGCTATTGTTATCTTCTGTTAATGGTTTCTCAGTGACTTGGTTCCCCTCTGTCCAGCCATCACTAGAATGCTAATGTTTAGATAGATTAACAGCCGATTTCCTAAAGAGGACCTAAGAGTACTGAAGATTTATAGCTAAATACTGGATAGATATGTTTTAGTTACAAGAAGATCTTGGTGTCATTTCTATCCATTTGTTATGAAAGATTACTCTCAACTCTATCCTAAGTTTTTATTCTTGGAAAGAAATTGCTGGAGAAAAATACTACAGAAATAATTTTTAAACTTCATTCTGCTTTTCAAATCTAGAGAGCCTTATTCTAAACTAAGAGATAAAAGGAAAAAGACCTTTTTTTGTCACATTATTAGTTTGTCAAGACTGTCATCAAGAGTTTTGATTTAATCACCTCCACAAAACATGTGCCATGTTCACCCTCTTGTCAGTATCTCCCAAGGGCTGTGGAACCAGGATGTCAAAGAGTACAGATGTGGTTAAGATCAGCCAGACTTAAACCCTGGCTTCATGTCTCCCAGGTATCCTTTGCTGGCTTGGCTCTGGGGATTCATTTTGAAGCAGCAACAGTACTATTACTGAATTTGAGTGAATAGAATATTCATATTGAAATAGAACCTGCTGAATAAGTTTTTATGTCAAGACTGACATGCTAGTAAGTTTCCCAATGGTTCAGTAGGAATTGGATTGAGCATATACAGGAAAATGAACAGACAATATTAGCTACATCCTTTGCACTATTAAGACATAAGGAATTGAGAAACAGCCATAACACTATAATCTTATTTTAGGAACTGAATTTCTACATTAACAACTTCCAATATCCAATTATCAAAATTGAGCCTTCAGTGAGCAATGAACAGCCATGGATATTTAACGGTGATTTACAGCTTTGAAATAGCACAATACCATACTTCTTCTGCTTAAAATAACAATTTTCTTTCATGCACCCTACCTCTGGACTTCACTCTCCGTACCACTAACTCACATGAGAATTCCTTATGAAGTGCAGAGTCCTGACAGTCTCATAAAACACTGAAGAAATGAGCAGCTGGGATGTTAAAGTACAGAGAAGAAAAGCTTTTCTAGAATTTTTTTTCAAAAAAGCATCCATTCCAAAGACTCGTGTTAACAGAAAGGCTGCAGCTCATGCAAGCAGGTTTACAAAGATACTTGAACCTGATGAACAAAGGTTGGCCAATCTCTGTTCAAATACCTCTACTGTGTGGGGATTGGCCTCTTGTGCACTGGGTGAAAGAACCTGTTCTGGAACAAGTCTTCCAGATGGAAGTTTATGGGCAGAAGCAGGGAAACTCCTACCCAGTACAAACAGGGAAATAGACATACAATGCTGAGGGTACCCACATAACAATCTCTGCAGCTAAGTGAGCAGCAGACCTCTGGGCAGTTGCAGCCACAGAGCAGCTGACCACACCACAGAAAGCAATACTGACCATACACAAATTCATTCACTTCACACATTTGCACAATTTGAAAGGCTATTATCACGTTCACTGTGGCCTTTGTTGTGCGTACTCAAGTGAGTTAGAATCAAATTAAAGGGCAAGAAACAGCAGGGTAAATGAATTCCTCTCTAACATGTTCTCATTTTTCTCCCAGTGAGATTCCACAGCTCAATCCAGCTTCAGTTTTGAAGAGGCTCTCCAATATGCAGTGGAATGTCATGCTGAGCAAAAGCTTCTGAAAAGCATCTGCAGAATACTCTGTATCAGGTGTAAAGTGCAGATCATGTTAACCAGCAACACATGGAGTAAAACAAAAAAGTTCCAATACAAGACTATTTTGCCCAGGACAGTCTCGTGGGGAAACTTACCAAAAAGCTGAGGAAGGGAAGCAAAAGCTAAAACTCACCACGAAGAGTGAGGTGTATGAATATTTCACTTCAATCAGCACAAGCCAGGAATTATTTAACTACAATAAGCACAAATACAACCCAATGAATTTAGGTCTAAGGGAAGAAACTCAGTAAATAATGCCAAAGTCAGCTTGTGCATTACTAAATGGGTACTAGAAAGCAAGAGCAAATTTCAGCAGTCTGTTTACACATGCACATCTCTGCCTGCCATTCTTTAAATAGATATTTTCCCACTCTACCTGACACATCTAGAAAAACATTNTTTCCCCCTCTACCTGACACATCTAGAAAAACATTTCTAAAAAAAAAAAAAAAAGAGCCGCTGCCATCCTGATACACCATCTATCTTCTAAATGCTGTCTGGAAACTGATTGTCCCCTCTTTCCTTAAAAGTTCTAATTTCTCTCTCCTTGCTACCATTTAACTTTATATCTCTATTATCTAACCACACAAAGACTTTGAGATATCATTTTCAACAAAGATGCTATAAAATAAAGTGTTAATACACTATATCATACTATATCACTGTCAGGGCTCTTATCTGAAGTTCATTCTCCTCTGCAGTGAATTATTTGTTCCCCAAGACAAACGATAAAACAACTCTGAAGTATTCTTTATTTCCAGTTCAGTCTGGTGTGCACGTGTCCAAAAAAGCCCAGCTTATTGCTTCACTGTTTTATCTACAGCATGCAAGATGAATTTTTGTGTTCTTGTGGTGAAGGACTGACACTCAACAATTTAATGCTTTATGTCCTCTATTTAGGGTTATTTACTTCTGCTTCAAGGCAAGCCTACCATCTACTGTAAGGTGCCATAGCCTCAGAAAAAAGTTCTTTCCACCATGAAGACATTTCTCTCTGAAAATAAAAGCACTAAAAATCATCTCTATTCAACTCAGGAAAGCCTCAGCAAGATATTTGTTGGAAAGATTTGGTGGCAGTTTCTTCGAATGTGCTCCCACAGTTCACAGTGGACTCTCTCCCTTTATTTGAATATAGTCCCCTTTAGGGACACAGTTTTTCCATACAACTGCTGTGCTAGGAACACCATGAGGACACTGGAGAACTACTCACGATTTAGCAAAGCTACAGCCATTTAAAGATCATCTGCAGTGTGATAGACAAATCTGTCCTAATCCCTGCAAGGAGCCAGTACTACTGGTCTTTCTTTGTTGTGCTGCAACTTGGCTTGCCCTCCCAAACATCCCAACTAACACCCAGATCTGAAATAGTACTACTGAGGAGACTGCTTTTCCTACTCTTTGCTTTCCCGATGCAAACAGACCACGTCAGTTTAGTTGTAATTCTTGAAGCGTACAACTTGTTACTAACTCTCAAGTAAAAGGATTCATTTTTAGCAGGTACAAACAAAACTACATGATCGACTTCATCTGCTTTCCATTTCACCCTTGGTCTCTTCTTTGTACATGCACTTCATTTCCATTGCAAAAGAATTGGTTTTGTTTGGCAAGCTTCTCGTGTCAGCCAGTATTAGAAACACAAAGATCCTTTTGTATATTGTACTTGCTATTTTTCCTTCCTCATTCCTCTTCCTAGCAGACAAAATGTACCTCATTAAAAATTACTTTGCAACTGAAAAATGTTTCAGTTACTTGGTGAATTCTTGCTTTCTGACCATCAGTTAAAGTAGTGAGTTACAGAAAGGTACTTATTATAATGCTAGTTAAATAAATAGGAATTTATCTAACTGTACTAATGAGTAACTTTTTTAAAACATAGGAATGGTAATGTACATTGCAGCAAAGGTAATGGACTCTCAAAACACTCTGCAAATAACACTGACATTATAACATTAGGAATACCATGCTCAAAGGTATCTAACACTGGTCAAGCATAGTATTAAATTTCTGAAATATCAGAGATTTACTCTTACTAGGGATAGAAATTCCCTTTGCATGTAAGTTAAGAACAGAGGGTGTTAAGTCTACATTGACAAAGCAAAACAATCAATTGCACCTGGTTTGCTCTTTTCTGCTCCACCTGTAAAAGTGAAAACTCCAGTTATATCAGAGAAAAAAGAAAACCAAACCAATGTTAAATACATACTATCAAATGGACCTGCAAACCAAACCAGTCATTCAGTTATCACGACAGAAACACCTTTACATGACTGCTTTCTCCTTTTCCTACTGTAACAGAGGCCAAACACTGTCATGTTCATCAAGTGGCAACTAGGAAGTCTTCAAGAAAATGATAGAATTGGAAACACCAGAGGGCAAATGAGTCAGAGGAAAAAAAAATCTTGCTTAAAATAACAGTAATAAATTGATTGTAAGCCCAACAAGGAACACTTGTAGTGTGACTGCTACAATTTCATAGTCCCATTCCAATGTTTTCATCTCAGTAGAAGGGCTATGACTAAGTCTTGTTCATTAGCACGTGTCACCTCCAACACTTACTGTCTTTGACAATGTCCTAACTCATGATCCATGCCATTTGTTGTATATTCTCCTTATAAGCAATTCTGTTTCTCCTTGACAAGTTTAGGCTAGCAGGTAAGACACTGCTCTTGGGTACACCGGCCCTGACAGCACTTGAACATAATCTAAGAAAAAGGTTTAGCAAGGTAAAGAGGATGAAAACTTGCCACCTATTCTGCTGTACTCAAAGAGCAATAAAACTGTCTTAAAGCATATCATTACAAAAGATGCACTTTAATAATTTATAGAAGTCTAAGACAATAGAACAAAACATTAAAAAGTTTATTTCCTCCTACCAGATGACTGTTCCATGTTCTGAATATCTAATATAATTTCTTCTATCAGCTCATACAAGAGATACAAGGGGATTTGCAATGCAAATTTAGCAGCTCAGAGAAATTTTTCAAGTGGTTTGCAACTACAAGGGGGGGAGGTGGTTGTCAGTGAGGAGTTTCCGATTTCAATAGGTGTTTGAGGGACCAATTTAGAAGCCAGCAATATCCTTCACTGAGTGGCTCCCCCAGGCCAATAGAGTACATGCAGCACTCCACTATAGCGAGGACTTCTGTACGTCTGAGTTTGAGGCATTGCTCTGCTGCTGTACATTTCAGAATAGCTTCTTCTGCTCTGAATATAAATGCCATGACATATTTTCTTCTCTTTTCCTTCCCTTTTTGTTAGTTTTCTTTACTTATCCAGTTGTCTTCATTTCCAAGAGGAATATGAGGGCAAAAAACTTAAGTCAGAATTTTTCTTCTACTAACCCCTAAGAAGTGATAAAAAAATGTGTTTTGGCGATTATATTCAGTTTAGCAAAGTATTTTTCTGAATACCACACTGCACACTTAGCAACCAGCACGTGCCAGGAATTGCTCCACTGAAAACACTAAGATCACAGAGATTTGTGATCAATCAACAGAAGATCAAGATCCTATGTCTGAACAATTTACCACAGCACGTAAAAAGTCAGAAGTGTTGTCACAAAATTTTATTGACAGAGTTATGCACAAAATTTTAAAATTTTTGAAAAGAAAAGTCATGAAATACCACATTGGAATACAACACTTGGACTACTTCAGCCTTGGAATCTCAAAATTTGTCTCAAATTATATATTTAGTCTCTGTCAGAAGAAAACTTCAATTTCAGAACTGAAGCCCTCTACTTTCTTGTTCTGCACAGCATAAACATGTTTGTCAAAACACCTTCTGGACAAGCTGGCAGTACATCAGAGTTCAAAATCCCAGTAACAATCAGAATTTCACAAAGCAGTTTCATCATGTCCTTATAAAACTTTTCTGCAGTGCCAAGGAGCCTCTGTCCTCATCACAGATTACTATCACACAGCAGCAGCAGCACCACACACATTGTTATGCTCCTCACGTCCCACCCTCCATCCATCCAGAGACTGCAATCAGGTATCTGATAATAATGCAAGTCACGTCAGCTGGACTGCTGCCGCAGTGAACTGATCCATGCTGGTGCCTGGATGCAAATACAAGGACACCAGGGCCACAAGACATAGGATCCTGTCTCTGTATTACAAATACTGTTCTCCAGATGGAACATTCCAGGCCTCTTGCTTCTCTTGCAGGTATGCAGTCTACCTACCTTCCCTCTTAGCCTTTAGCTGAGCAATGGCATTGTGTGACACATCAAATAAATGAATGAAAGAGTGCTGCAAAGCAGGAGTTTTGAGAACAAACACTATTGAATCACTAAGTTGCTACTGTGTTTTCAGTACTGTGGCTCTACTTCTTACTGTAAGTGATGTGTTTTCTCGTCATCTTTGCCACCATGTGAAAACTTGCCTAATAGCCTTGAAGCACCGAATTTAAAGAAGAAGATTTGTCAAACATGCTTAAACTGATTACTGATCGAAAAATAACTTATTGATCTTGACTTTTGTCACAAATCACCATCTCCATATTGCCTATGCAATTTCTGTTTGGAGCTTTTCTGTACACAAATAGGAATAGCAGGTACATACAGAGAACATAAATCTGAGTCTCATTGTTCCATGTCTGTACCACCTCGTACAAGCCTTTTAAGGCCCCAGAAACAGTGTTTTCCATATTCCAATAGCAAAAGCTGCATCATGCAGTTTTCTACTCTGTCAGAGGTTAGAGTGTGGTAAAGTGGTTCATAGCTGCAAGGAAGCATCAGGGCCTGGCTAAGCCAGCAAACCTGGGGCTGATGCACTGCTTCCTTCCAAGTGAACCTTTGTAAAATTATATACCTCCCTTCAGTATTTGGAGACCTGCAAAAAATTTCTGAAGGTCATGCTCAACCAGCAGTTTAGATACACTACCTTAACACAGTCCTGAAATTCTTTAGTTGTACAAAATCGAGGTCCTGGGTAAATAAATTAGAAAGAACTGAGATGCAGTGAAGACTAAGGCCACTGATAGTGTTACTGCACCCAACAGTTCTTGTAAAAGGTCTCTGACAAACTTTTTAATGACCCTGCAGTCACATCTCATTCTGTCCTGAAACACACTGAATGCTTAATAGTCTACGTATTTTTAATGGAATATAGATAATGACATATTACTGTGTTTCCCCCACAGCTTCTGCAGAGCTTGAGAGTTTGGACATTTCATTTGAGTTGCTGCTAATGTGTTATCACAAAAGAAATGGAGCTAAAAACTCTGATACCAATGCCATAAATAGCCACTTCATGAAGTGCAGCACCTCAGTAAGTGCTGGTACTGTTCATTGTCCCTAGTTGGGACTCATGGCACTTAATGCAACATACATTCACATGGACAACTGCAGGATGAAGCTTCACACAACAGTTGCCACAAGACATAGAATTCCGTCAAGCCTTTGCAAAAAACCCTCACAGAAATGATCAGAAGTTAATTAAAAGCACTACACTCTGTACAACACTGTTAGTACCCATTTGCCTTGTTTTTCTGACAAAAACTAGCTTTACATCTGCAGTGGTTGAAACCTGATTCATGAACCATGTCTGTGCTAACAACATGAGGCAAACAACAACACATTTTCAATACACATGTACAAAGGACATGAGCACGTTGCCCTCACGCTCATGCTTTCCCAGATGACTGGAAAACTCTAGTGGGACAGAGAACATCCTAACAGAGAATTATTCATTAACAAGCAGCATAAAAGAAGTACGATAAAACTTACTTGCACAGCCAAAAATAAGTCTGCTTGATGCTCCTGTTTACAGCACAAAAGCCAGTGGAAACCCAGGGACTGCTCCAGCCCCTGTCCGCAGGGCACAGGTGAGGCCAGGCAGGGCTCTGCCACAGTCCAAAGCAGCATCAGGCAGCCACAGCCCACCCAGCTCATGGGGACACCATGGTTTGGCCCCCATTTCATCTCTTCAGAGCAGCTCAGCCAACTTTTATCAGCACATCCCACGTACACAGCAGACCCTGGTGCAGCCCTGAGACCCCAGCGCACTGTGGGCACCCACAGGCCCGCTCTGCCCCCATCAGCCGCCCAGCCTGGCATCTGCTCCAGGCCCTCAGCCGCCCAAGCGCTGTGTGGAGGAGAGACCTTCACCCTCCCTCCACTGCTCCTGCCAGGGATAGACCCTCACCTGTCCTCCATTGCTCATCTCTGCACCTTTATATCCTGGCATGGCCCAGCCTGGTAGCCCCGCACGCCCTGCCCAGGCCGGGCGCGGGCTCCGCCGGACACCGGAGCGCAGTGGCGGCTGCCCCGAGGCCGGAGCAGGACCCGGGAGCTGCCCAGTGCAGCTCATGGGCTGCAGGTGATCAGAGTGGAGTGACAGCGCCCAACAGACACCTGTGTGGAGCCAGCTGCTGGCTCTGTGGGTTTTCTTTGTTTGCTTTGGGGGTTATTTTACGTTATTTGCTTGTTTGGTTGGGATGTTTTGATTTTTTAAAAAACGTAGCCTTGTACTGACTAAAGATATCAAAAAGCTAAAATTTCACTCCTCTGGGCTTGTGTCTTTGACTTCTCACAGCACTTTGGTAAGTTTCAGTATTTCTACTCTAGATCAAGGTTTTCACAATTTTTGCTTGTTTGGGGGGAGTTGTTGCAGGTTTTTTTGTTTGGTTCTTGTGGCTTTTTGTTTTGCCTTTTTTATACCCTTGATGCAGAAAATACTCAGCAAGTTACAAAACAGCACTGATAAACAATATGGGTAAATTGAATTTATCATTTGCCTAAGAGAACACTACATAAAAACTATTACACCTACTTCCATTTTATTTAGAATGAAGGAAGCAGATCCTTTGTTGTCACCTTTCAGTAATAAAGGTTATAGTAAGGCAGATGATCCATGTCTAAAACTGAATTCAGAAGTTCAGAGACAATTGAATGTTTTTGAGTAATTTATAAATTTCAAACAGAAATTTACTAAATTGAAATTCAAATTAAATGCAATATAAATCCTATAGGTAACTAAGTCCAGAGTTGAAAAGTGATCTCCAGACTGTTATTTTTAAACTCAAATGCCCATAATTAAAGTTATTTCAATCAGGCAGGAGGTGCCATTAAAGCTGGCACCACACAAGGTATCAGATGATTGTTTGATTTTTTATTTTCTTTTTAAGAAACAGCTTTTTCATTTCCAATGAGGGACTCCACTGTTGATCTTCAAAACAGGGACTTTTCCTGAAGCAGAAACAGAAAAGCTCCTGAAAGCAGAACTAGCAAGGAAGGAATCACATGTAAGCACAAGCAGTTTACTCATTGTGTGCTTCAATAAAGACAGAGTCAATAAAAACCTCTAAGGCTAGCAAGATGAAACATGTTACAAAAAAAACACCTCTGCACAAAGCTGAGGACTTAAGGAAGGACTCTCTAGTAATAAGCAGATGTTATCTAGGAGTTGCATGTGAAAGCATTGCAAGAGGCTCCCAGTACTCCAGCAAGACAGCACAGAGTTTCCCAGCATGAGAAGATTTTTTCCAGGCTCAATTTTCTTCCTAAAAGAATACTTGGGCTGCCAGGTTCCCAGCGGTCTGCATTGCTGTGGATTTCAGATTATTTTTATGTTACAAGAGGGACAGGAAAACACAGAGGAAATTTAACGTATTCACCAGAACACAGAGAAAAGGCTGAGTGGCTGACAGGCTCCTGGCTTATTTTCTAAACATCCCTTGAGAATATTCTACTCACAGATGTGTTTCAAAAGAACAGCAGTAGATGGTAAACAAACACCATACACCTTTCACCAAGGAGCTTCAGTCATCTCTTCCTGATCTTAAGCTATCAGATACGCAACAATCCACTGTGCAGCATCATTTCTTGAAATGCATTTTCAAAATATAGAGTATGCATGCACACACAAGATATTTATACTTGGATGTTAGCTTCTGATGATACAGGACTGACTTTGCAGAAATACAGAAATTCTGGGGTTTTTTCAGCAGCAAAATGCTACATGAAAAGCTACAAAAATTATTTTATTATCTAGACCAAATTCTAATGAATTTTAATTTTTCAGTGACAGAGAAAAATGCTCTGTTCTTTTTTCCACCAGCTGATCAGACATATTAAAACCAAAGAATGCTATTACAGAGTAATATAATTTTCTGCTTGAGATAGCACTTAAAATGTTAACCAATTGCCTGTGTGTTTAAGCCAGAAACTTGTTTGATCAAATTATACTTTCTAGTCTCTACCTGAGGAAGTAAAGGCAGACTCCACAGTTCTCTTGACACGTTGATTCAACAGTTAATCAACTTCACCTAGCAAAAATTTCCCATTTAATTTGAATTTTTCTGGCTTCAGCTTTCAGACATCTATGCTTATTTAGATGAAATAGGTATTTTTTATAATTTCCTTGAAGTGAAGGTACCACAACATAGCCAACAAGATACTGCTTAATCCTTCTGACCACCCAAACATATCCTTAAATCAATCACTGAAGAACAGACTTTAAATAAATCATGGTTCCTTTTTTCTCCTTCCTCCCCTCAGTATATTGTAAATTTGGATTGAGTGCAAGACATTCCAGTACTGGCAAACTGTGCACAAAGACACAGGGTTGTCCCTAATTGATGCTCTTCCCTATTCACCTATTTGAGGTTCAGATTGGACATCTTGCACTGCAGCACACTTGGAGCTCATACCAAGTCACTAATCCATTACCAAGACCACAGAACCACTGCTGTACAGGATACAGCTCCCAATTCAGTGCCCACAAAAATCACTGCTGTACATGAGACAGCTCCTTATTCACTAACCATGGGTTAGCTCACCCTCAATATCTGACTTTGCCAGCAGTATAAAAAACCAGTTATTTGAACAGACATGGGTCACCACATGATGTCAACCACTCTAGAATGCTTTCCTTTCTTCTTGACTGTTCATTATGCTGCTTGTCCCTTATGTAGATAGATAATTAAGCATGTGTCTGAGTATTAGTCTAAACCACAAAATGTCCTTGAGTGGGGAAACCCATGAACTTGCATTTTAGAAGCTGTATTTCAGTTGAGTACCAGAAACAAGGTTGTTCTCCACAGGTCTGATGCTCTGTGCTTCTGTGCCTCAATTGCTTCCAATACCTGAGCTCACTCATTCAAAACTAGCGGGTTAGCTCTGCTCTCCCCAGCAGCCAGATGTAATTGAACACAGTAAGATTTAAAGTTCTTTCCCACATTAAAGACACTACTCTGATCCTGGCTGTAGGGAGTCGGGCTGAGGATTATAGCTGAGCAGTATAACCCTCCTCTCCAGTCCTCAGCCATTGCCCATCTACCTCTGAGGAAACCCTGTCCCCTTTTCCACATCCTTCTCTACCACATAAGTTCTTAGAGCCATTTCATGTGCTGGCTTGACTCTCTTGTACTTATTGCCATACACTTCCCTCCAAGTTCTGTAATATAAGGAAAAACATGAGACTGCCTACTGTAAAATGCTCCCTATTATCAAAAAATTCATCTGAAAAGCAAACCACCCGTATAATCAAAGAGTGACTCTGCAAGCCAGGGATCCTGTTGAACAGATGGCTGAATGCCACCCTGGATAACTCAAATTAATTTTCTCACTTGTTTACTAAACAAAGTCAGAGAGATACAACCTCAAAGTTGGATATATGGAGCCAGCTAAAAAGGCAGGAACAGAAAAAAAAATTGAGGGAAATTTGAGCACTTATGGAGTTAATCCATCAAAGTAATTGTGGAAACCTATATACTTATAGATAAAACACTACCATTAGCAGTGCAAAAGGCAGATAACAGCCTATCACTGTTGACAAAGAAAACAAAAAGAAAGAACACTGCTCCCCTCTTCTCATGTGCTGAAGTATCAAAATATTTCCATAACTTGATTAACTTTTGGTAAAGCCTAAGAATTGCTCAAGACAATATTATCTCAGTACTATGACCACAAGCACCTTGAGCTACTTCCTTGGACCTCCTTCCATCAATTTTAACTATCATTTGAGCTTACTGTGCAAAACAGCAATGCACCAACACCATCTAAAGCAACAGCCTGTACTTTTATAGTACAATTAAATGAACATGCTCGTGCAAAGGCCCTCTGTGAAGTGCAGGAGAGTACAAATAAGATCCCATGATCTGCTGCTGCATTTAAGTCCACGGCCAATAAAGGATAAGAATTAAAGCCATGACCTTTAACACAAACACTGCTTTCCTCTGTGATACAAAAGGATGTCAGTGAGTTGCATCAAAGAGAGAAACAACAGTGTATTTCCAATTGGTGTTCAGCGCTTGGAAGAAGCACCTGATAGGTCTTCAGAGCTCCTGCATGACATTTTCAACTGTGGGATCTACTGTGCTTTTCCCAAGCTGGAACCCAGTAAGTTTAAACTGTCAACTGTGCTTCAAAAGAACTCTGAGATTATTCTGCATTCAGACACCTGGGTTCTCATACTAATTGGCCCAAATTTACTGCAAAATCTGAAGACTACAGAAAGAGTTGGGTGGGTGGAAATTTGAGCTCATGTTCAATACCAAGAAAAACTCCTGAGGAAAGAATTTTTCACACTCAAAAGAACTTCTCCTTACAAGAACTCATAATCTGAGTAACATGCATTAAGAAGTACTCCTCTGTGAGGTGTAGATTTGAATAGGCATCCTCACTTTTTCCATTCTCAACTATAAACTAGACTAGCTCCAAGGATCTATCATAGAGTGTACAATAGATGAGAACAGAGTAGCTTTAATCTCCTATAAATCTCTTTCCTGCTTCCATGCACACCTTATTGCATTCCAATGGCCAAACTGTGACAAGGACAGCAGTAGAATTATTGTACCAAATAATAAATCCCTTCACAAGTGAAATGAAGTGAAATGTACAGTATAAGGGACTGAATTATTCAGTGATGCACTTGGCACTAGAGATGTGGAACTGTCACTTTTCCTCAACATCATCAACCTTATATGTCTACATAGTCTCTATATTCAGGTCATGTAGCACAGAGGTACCAGTCACTTGAACCAGATGGGTCACATAAGTCATCTTTATTTCCTCCACATTGCTAACTCCCATCCTTTTGGGTCATGGCAGCAATCTGAACCACCCAACAAACTCTGGCCCAGAAGCAGGTAACTGTATTAAATCCTAGCCTAGATAACTCTGTCCATTCCAGAACACCCTAAAAATCCAACAAGACTTCTGACTAACCCGAGGACCTTATGTATCCCAACAATAGCCACAAAGCTCTATAAGACTTCACATCCCTAGACCTGGGTGTGAGGAACCATAGTTCAAATTCAACAATATATTATTTTTCCTGGAAGATGTCTTTGCTGGTTTCAGTTAATTTTCTTCAGTGTCTGGTGTAGGGCTGTGTTTTGGCTTTGTGCAGAGCACAGAGTTAATAACACAGAGATGGTTTTGTTATTGCTAAGCAGAGCTTGCACAGAGCCAAGGCCTTTCCTTTTTTCACACTGACCACACCAGTGACGAAGTTGAGGGTGCATGGGAGGTTGGGAGGAGACATAGCTGGGACAGGTGACCCAGGGTGACATTCCAGACCATGTGACATCATGCTCTGTAGATAAAGTGGATGGAAGAGGTATGAAGGGGGGACATTTGAAATGATGGTGTTTGTCTTCACAGCTTTATTGCAACGGGGCTTTACTCTCCCAGAGATGGCTGAACACCTGCTGGCCCACAGGAAGTGAGAATTGATTATTTTGCTTGTGGTTTTGCTTTCCTTGTTAAACTGTCTTTATCTCAACCCATGAGTTCTTTGGCTTTTATCCTTCCAATTCTCTCCCAGTCCCACTGGTGGGGGAGTGAGAGGTTTCTAGTCAGAGGGGATATATGTTCACACACAGTAGATAATTACACCACAAGTGTTTTGCAGACAAAGCTGTTGCAAGTCCTGTTCTTGGGTTTATCTACTGCTGTTTTTCCTTCCTCTTTTAGCAGTGAAAACCTATTCTTTCCTATTTTCTAAACCCCCAAGATTCAATTAAGGTCCATTCGTTTGTAAAAAAACAGGATCACTTTCATACTGGCGGTTTAACATAATTGGTTAAAAGAGGAAGAAAGCTAAGACAAGGAATTGGCTTTGTCCCAATATGGCAGATTGAGGCTAAGAACAATATTTATGGCTGAATTAGAAGAGAAACTGTGCCTCTTTATTATCATTGTCTATTTCAAAACATAGTTTTACATATCAGATGATTCAGAGAATTTTCAAGACAATATGCCTTGTAATCTAAACAAATGCAAATACACTAGAAATTCTATAAACCAGGCGCAATGTACAGCTTTATCCGTGTCAGATATTTGTTTGTAAGTCAGCTTGATAGACTAGCCCATCTTATAACTCTCTAATTACTGTCTCTGAGAAAAGCTGTTACATCTACAAAATTCTTTTCAAGAACTGCTGTTACATGGATGGGGAAGAGAGCAAAATCAATTTCATTTGTCTCCAGAAAATAACCTCTGAAAAGTAAGAGGGTTGAAAACTTGCCTTTCTGGAGGGAGAGGAAGGGCAGATCCTGAACAGTTAGGGATTTGGCAGAGCTATTTCATTTAGTGCCTTTGATCAGCTTTGGTAGCATCACAATCACCCTAGCTGCACTGACCAAATTATTCTGTTTAACTCTCCCTGACAGCCCAGCTAGAGCAGAGAAACTTTGGAAGAGAAATTTGCACCGTCTGCAGCCCACCCCAGTAAGATGAGTCATTGGTAGTTTAGGACACAATCTCAGTACTCTCCCAGCTGCTCACAGAGTACATAAAACAACCACAGGCAATACTATTATACAAAACTTCATTTAAACTGTAAGAATTGCAATCCAGAGATGACCAAGCAATTAATTCATAGGCACCAATATTCACAAACAAGGAGAAAGAACTTCACAGTACATGTCAGCAGTGGCATACCAATGAAATATAGATACAAAAAAGCTTATATTATTATAGAACAAAAGAGGCAGTAGCACAGATCAGGCCGTCTTACTGAGCCAGAAACCCCACCATCACTCTTTTCCAGACCCCAGCCTCTCCTAACTTCTCCCCTGCTGTTTCATATCCCCAGTTGCCAATGAACCTGATTAGCTCTCCTGCATGAACCACCTGCTAATCTACCCATCCTTGTCAGGACATTGAAAAATCATCTGGTGGTCTAGAGAGAGGAACTTAAAGCCTTTAACTACTTCTGCCAGACTCTTTCACCACCATGCATTCAGGTAACAAACATTATAAACTGAACTTCTCAAAATATAC
>VYZP01018939.1:5707-16885 GCA_013400635.1 Hypocryptadius cinnamomeus
CCTGGCCTGACCCTGTCTGTCTCCACAATCACACAGATCCTCTCGAAGATGCCCTGCAGGCGCTGCAGCCTCTGGCTGAGTTTATTCCTGTTCCCGGGGCTCTGCAGCTCCGACTGCAGCACCCTGTCCACGGCCAGGCGGTTGCTGACGATGTAGTCGCTGGTGCCCAGGGAGCAGACCTGCACCCGGAGCCCGTGCACGGCCCGCAGGCACGAGAGCACCTCCGGCCCCGAGCAGACCTCCCGGCTGTCCGCCAGGATGCACAGGGAGGGGCTGTGCTCCCCGGGAACACGGCAGATCCCAGCCGGGGAGGGGCTGTGCTCGGAGGGAACACTGGAAATCCGAGCCGTGGCTGAGGAAGAGTTTGGGACAGCAGGACACGCCGAGGCTGAGCTGCTCCCGTGAGTCTTCTTCAAAGAGTTGTACACCTGTGAGTGTTGAAAATCACAGATTATGGGGATTTTACATCAAATCAATAAAAGGATGTTTTGCAGTATCAACACTTTCAGATTGACACTTTAATCCCTTTATCAGTCTCCCCACTGAGCTGAGCTGATTATCCCAGAGTTTGGATGACAAAAGCAGCAGCTTTCACTAAGAAGTTCAACAAAACCTGGATCTTGTAAAGGACAGAGATCAGGCTGGGAAGTGTGAGAGACCAGGAACCCAACCTCAGGGAGGTGCTGAAAGCCCTGAATTCACAGTGAACCAGGATTTTCTGGTACAAGCCCAAAGAATCAGTGCACATTGCTGTTTCAGACAGATCCACAATCCTCCATGACTAACCATAACCTCCATCTAACCCCAGTTTTAATTTGTTCACTCCTAAAGTACTGGAGGTTACCCTGGGAGTACAAAGCTTCTAGCAGCAAGGAAAGGCAGATGGTCCTGGAAATGTCCAAGGCCAGGTTGGAAGAACCTGGTCTATGGAAGGTGTCCCTGCCCATGGCAGGGGTGCACTGGGATGGGCTTTAAGGTCCCTTCCAATCCAAACCATTCCATGATTCCCTGACTCCTGCTGCTGCCAGCCCTCAGAACAGCCCTGGCACAGGAATTCTCTCCCACAAGGAAGCTCCCTGCTTTCCCTGAGCACTGACCTCAGCAGCAGCCTGCAGATCCGTGTTCCTGCAGCCAGAGCCAGCTGGGGGGATGGATGTGCTCCTGCCTGGCTGCTCTGGGGGTGGATCCAGCATCCCAGACACCGAAGCTTCCAGGCCCAGCAGCCTCTCTGTGTCCTGCCCTCCAGCCTGAGGAGCTGTGGCTTCCCCAGCCCCGCTCCTGTGCTGTGCAGAGGGGGCTGAGGGCAGGGCCTTGGGGAGCTGCCCCTTGCCCTGCCCTGCTTCCAGAGGCTTCTTGCTGCTGGCTCCCATCTCCTCCTCGCTGGAGTCACTCAGGACAATGATTCGGGAAGGTTTCTTCTTTGGCACGGGGGCAGGAGCGTTCCCTGCCAGCCGGGCCTGGCTCAGCCTCTTCCTGCGGCGGGTCAGGTACTGCTTCCTGCTGCTGCTGCAGCCCTCCGTGGTGAGCAGCTCAAAATCCACACACACCTCCTCCTCCTCCTCACTGCAGCCACTGGGAGCCTCCTCCTCCTCATCCCCCACACAGAAACTGTCCTCGGCATAAGCCACATCTTGCTCGGGGATCTGGGGGGAGACAGAGCCAGGGAGTTCTGGAAAGCTGCAATGGTTCTGCTGCTCCTCACCAGAAGGGCCCTTGGCTTACCCAGCCCTGCCCACACACAAATACTGAGGCTGAGGGGCTCCAATCCCACCCAGTGCCAGCCCTGCCATGGCAGGGACACCTCCCACTGTCCCAGGCTGCTCCAGTGTCCAACCTGGCCTTGGGCACTGCCAGGGATCCAGGGGCAGCCACAGCTCCTCTGGCAATTCCAGCCCAGCCAGGAATTGCCAATTCCCAATCTCCCATCCATCCCTGCCCTCTGGCAGTGGGAGCCATTCCCTGTGTCCTGTTCCTCCATCCCTTGTCCCCAGTCCCTCTCCAGCTCTCCTGGAGCCACTTCAGGCCCTGCCAGGGGCTCTGAGGTTTTCTTGGATCTTTCCCTTCTCCATGCTGAAGTTTTGTGTTGGAACTTGTAATTTACCAAAAAAAGGCTGTAACTGCTCTTCAAGCAGGCCAAGAACCCCACTGTGGTCCTACAAGGGGAGGTCCCCAAGGAGAGGAGCCCCTGCCCTTCCCACCTGGGAGAAGACGGCCGAGGGGTTGAATTCCCGATGGACCGTCTTGTATCGGCTGCCGAGGGCGGGGCTGCGCACGGAGCTCAGGTAAACTGCCCTCATCTCACTGTCTGAAACCGACACCAGAAAAAAAAATTAATTCAGGATTGGTACAGAGAGAGTTTTTCATTCACACCTGTGTTTTCTACACTCCTTTATGGTTTCCCAAAAGCCTGTATCTCCCAAAGCAAAAATCTGCAATTCTCCAAAGGCCAGGCCTAAGGCTTTGAGATGAAGGAGGGCAGGGATGGATGGGAGATTGGGAAGGAATTCCCAGATACTGGGATGGACTTCCCAGAGCAGCTGTGGCTGCCCCTGGATCCCTGGCAGTGCCCAAGGCCAGGTTGGACACTGGGGCTGGAGCAGCATGGGACAGTGGGAGGTGTCCCTGCCATGGCAGGGGTGGCACTGGGTGGGATTTAAGGTCCCTTCCCACCCAAACTGTCCTGGGATTTCAAGTGTACCCAGCCTGTGTCATGAAAGCTGCCACTCAATCCCAGAATGTCCTGAGCTGGAGGGACCCACAGGGATCATCCCAGCCCCTGGCCCTGCCCAGACCCCCAACAATCCCTCCCTGGGCATCCCTGGCAGCGCTGGCCAAAGGCTCCTGGAGCTCTGGCAGCCTCGGGGCCGTGCCCATTCCCTGGGGAGCCTGGGCAGTGCCAGCACCCTCTGGGGAAGAGCCTTTCCTGATCTCCAGCCTGAGCCTGCCCTGGCACAGCCCCAGCTGCTCCCTCAGGATGCAGGAGGTTTTCCAGGCTGGCAGAGCCCGGGATGCCGTGGCAGGAGCAGCTCCTGAGCCTGGGTGAGGAGGTCACTGCTCCCAGCCCCCCCCCAGGGATCCCCTGGCTCTGGGATGCTCTGGGAGTTCCCCACTCACCGTTGAGGACCTGTGTGGGCTCCCCTTCATCATTCAGGAACCGGGCCAGGGACGGGCTCAGCTCCTCCCCGGAGCCATCGCTCTCGTCCGACGAGATTCCCTCAGCACCCAGCTGGGACAGCACGGCCTCCTCCTCCAGGAACTGCCTGCCTGCAGCCTGCACAGCCAGGGGAATTAGAGCCTGCCCTGAGAGCCCTCTCCTCCTGCAGGAACTGCCTGCCTGCAGCCTGCACAGCCAGGGGAATTAGAACCTTCCTCTAATGACCCAGCCCTGCCCTGAGAGCTCTGCCCCAGCCACCCACGGCTCCAGCAGCGCTTGGAGCACCCCAGGGAAGAGCCTGGGAAGGGAATCCACTGCTGGGGCAGGGAATGGCACAGGCAGAGTGCCCAACACAGAGTGACCAGCACAGAGTGACCAGCACAGAGTGACCAGCACACAGAGTGACCAGCACACAGAGTGACCAGCACACAGAGTGACCAGCACACAGAGTGACCAGCACACAGAGTGACCAGCACACAGAGTGACCAGCACACAGAGTGACCAGCACACAGAGTGACCAGCACACAGAGTGACCAGCACACAGAGTGACCAGCACACAGAGTGACCAGCACACAGAGTGACCAGCACACAGAGTGACCAGCACACAGAGTGACCAGCACACAGAGTGACCAGCACACAGAGTGACCAGCACACAGAGTGACCAGCACACAGAGTGACCAGCACACAGAGTGACCAGCACACAGAGTGACCAGCACACAGAGTGACCAGCACACAGAGTGACCAGCACACAGAGTGACCAGCACACAGAGTGACCAGCACACAGAGTGACCAGCACACAGAGTGACCAGCACACAGAGTGACCAGCACACAGAGTGACCAGCACACAGAGTGACCAGCACACAGAGTGACCAGCACACAGAGTGACCAGCACACAGAGTGACCAGCACACAGAGTGACCAGCACACAGAGTGACCAGCACACAGAGTGACCAGCACACAGAGTGACCAGCACACAGAGTGACCAGCACACAGAGTGACCAGCACACAGAGTGACCAGCACACAGAGTGACCAGCACACAGAGTGACCAGCACACAGAGTGACCAGCACACAGAGTGACCAGCACACAGAGTGACCAGCACACAGAGTGACCAGCACACAGAGTGACCAGCACACAGAGTGACCAGCACACAGAGTGACCAGCACACAGAGTGACCAGCACACAGAGTGACCAGCACACACAATGGGTCACTTTGTAACTTATAAATCCAGTTTTACTCATTTTGTTTGCTTTCAAACATCCAGTTTGATTTTGGATTCCTCCAAACCCAAGTGCAGCAGGAATTTCAGACACAGAGCCCACCCTGGTGTGCTCTTTTCTGCTCAGGATTTAGGACTTGTCAAACAATGAATCCCTCAGATGGTGCAGCTCAGTCCAGGGAAGATAAGGCACTTCCCTTGTGACTGCAGTGCAGGAGACTTGATCCTAAATTCCATCTAAACCAGGCAACAAAACACTCCCAAGGTCACACACAGAAACAAAACAAGTTAACTCCCGAAGGTGTTTTGTCTGAGATACTTTACATCGAGTTCATTTTCCTCCTGTAATTTCAGCTATAAAGTACTAAAGTAAAACATCAAATTAGCCCCAAAAATATTATGTATCTCCACGACTCCAAGAGAATGGTTTGCTTCCCATAAAACACTGATATCATAAGAGAAGTCTTAATAATGAAGTTCATTGTTAAAAAAATTAAAAAGTGTCCAACATATGGTGCCCTGGAGCCCTGATTATGGCAATTTCTGCCCAGTGCAACCACAGCCATGAATATTTAAAAGCTTTTTAGCTTCAGTAGGTCTGGTGCTGCCTCCCCTCCTGCCTCCATCCCTGCTGAAGTGTTAAACACTGAGCTGAGATTTAATATTTGGGCTTGAGGGACCACTGCTGCCTTAAATGTCCAGGGCTGAGGCCATTAGTGGGGATCACTCATATGAGCAAGCAGCCCAATCCTGATGATGATTATAATAATACTAATACTAATACATTTTTATTATCGTTATTGCTGTTATAATATTAATAATTTGTTATTATATTTTGTTAAAAGATATAAATAGGATATATTATAATAATATAACACACAATCCCAGAATACCCTGATCTAGAAGCGGTCCACAGGGAATATAATAAAATATAATAAATATAATATATATAAGGAATAACCATAATAAATATACTATAATATACTATAATAAACATACTATAACAAATATACTAGACTATAGTAAATATAATGTAATGTAATATAATATTTTTACTATAATTTGTTCTATTATTCCTTTTTGGTTTTTTTTTTCTGGACAGGACCCTGAGCTCCTCTCAGGGTATCCCTGGAGCTGCCTTCTGAGCTGTTCTCTGGTTTCACAGCTGTCACCCAGCCCTGCAGTCCCCTCTGCCCCCAGGCCCTTTCTCCAGCATTCCCAAATTCCAGCTGCACTGTTTGTTTTACAGTGTCTGCTGTGGGAGAGCAGAGCCCCAGCCCCACATTCCAGCTGCAATTCCAGCTGCTCCAAAGCTGAGCTCAGTGTCCCCAGAGGCACCCAGTGCCACCCACCTTGGCTGTCACACAGCTCCTGGCACGTTTGGCTCCTCCTGGCTGGGGCCTGGCCCTGGAGCTGCTCCTGCCCCGCTGGAAATCCCCACTGTCCTCGCTGGATGTGTCTGACTGGAATGGGAACACAGAGAGCAGGGCTGCAGCAACAGACCATCCCACAAAGGCACTGAACCCCAGCCTGGGTGGCTGGGAAGGGACATTAAAGCTGCTCCAGTGCCACCCCTGCCATGGGCAGGGACACCTCCCAACAACAGGGCAGGAAAATGGGAATTGGAAGAAAAATCAGCTCAAATGTGCCATGAATTTGCTTTTTGTGGTTCAAAGCTCTGTGGCAGGCAGGTTATTTCACCCCTCCCAGCTGTTGCAATGTTTCACTGCCAAACAACAACTCCAAAGCCACCAAAGCCCCTGGATCCCTGGCAGTGTCCCAGGCCAGGTTGGGCTTGGACACCCTGGGACAGTGGGAGGTGTCCCTGCCATGGCAGGGCTGGCACTGGGTGGGCTCTGAGGCCCCTCCAACCCAGACCACTGTGGGATCCCGTGATGTGTGGAGCCCCTGGGGAGGAACTGAAGGGGAGCAGGAGTGAGTTCCCATGATTTCTCCCCATTCCACTGCTGACCACGTTCGGGGGGCGCCGGCGTTTCCTGGTGACCCGAGCTGGAGACTCCAGGTCGCTCTCATCCATCCCCTGTGGGAGCAACATGAACATCAGTGCACACAGAGCTTGTGTTTTGCTCTTTAAATTGCCATTTTCCTTCTCTTGTCTATTTTTTTCCTCTAAGACTCACATCAGGAGACTTCAAAACATTCTTTTTTATCCCGTTTTTTCTCTGGAAGACGATCTCTTCCTCGCTGTCACTGCTGGGTCCTGCAGAAAACAGAATAAACAACATTCACCAGAATTGCCCAGTTCCCAACACAATTTTGTTAGAGTTGAGCAATCAAACCCTGCCTCTCTCAGAAAAGCACCTCCAAAGGAGATTATTTATTGATCTACAGGGCAAATATTGTTCTCTTCAGCCTTGTTAATCAAAAGAGATAATCTCCAGCTGGGATGGACAATAAATCCTGCTTCCCTGGAGAGCCCTGGGGAGAAGTGATTACCCCAGGCAGCAGATGCAGAAAAAGGGAAGAGAAGCAGGACACCAAGAAGCCATTAAAAGTTGAGCAAGAGCCAGAGTTGTGGCAGCACTTTGTGACACAAATCCCTGTGACAGCACGAGGGGGGCTGCAAACATCACTGCCAGAGAGGCCATGGATGCTCCAGGGCTGGAGCCAGGCTGGGAGAGCTGGGAATGTTCCCCTGGAGAGGAGAAGGCTCCAGGGAGAGCTCAGAGCCCCTGGCAGGGCCTGAAGGGGCTCCAGGTGAGCTGGAGAGGGACTGGGGACAAGGCCTGGAGGGACAGGACACAGGGAATGTCCCCTCATTGACCCAACTTCCAGCATCACTGCCATTATTCCTCTTCCTTCCAACCTTCCCACCTCAGCCATAAAACCAAATTGAGGATCCAAAAGATCCTGGATCCTGTTTCCTAACCATGAAGGTCTAACTCCTGTCCCACCAAATTCCCTACCTGCAGCACGGGATCCACGGAGTTTGGTGTCTTCCAGGCTTTCTGTCCTGCCTGAAGGGGAATCCATGGCTGATCTCCCAAAGTTCTGTCTCCATGAGCTTTCTCTGACTTGATCTACAGGAGGCACCTCTGGAATTTGCTCCTTGGCATTCGAGAAGACTTTCATAGTAATTCTTTTGACAGCTTTGATATTCACACCCTTCCTGCTTGTTGGGGTCAGCAGTGCTGAAGGCAAAGGTTCAGGGGGTTCCCTTCCCCTTCTGCTGCCTCCTGACCCGAGGACAGGCCCTGCAGCAGGAGCACCCTGGGCCCCTTCCCTGCCGTTCCTGCCCCTGCTCTGGCATGACAACGGTGTGGACATGTCCCTCCTCTCAAGCCTTCTGCAGTCCCACCCTGGCGAGGTTTCCAGCCTGGAACCATCACTCAGGAGTGTTTCTGTGCTCCCCAGGGCCCCGTTCACTTTGGGGTCCCCAGCATTCCTGCTCCCCTCAGAGGTCTCATCCCCGCTGTCCTCGAGGGAGAAGCCCAGGTCGAAGGTCACGGAGAACAGGTCCTGGGAGCAGTCGTAGGGATCATCCTTCTCCAGGGCCACTGCTGATGTTCCCAGGGATTCCCTGCAGGGCTGGGTGGGGCTCACCCAGGGGAATTCCCTGCCTGGCTCTCCCTCTGTCCCCGGGATGGTCCCAGCTGGACCTGCCCTGGCTGGAGGCTCAGCGCTCATGGGGCTGCCCTCACCTGTGTCCTCACCAGCCTCATCCTCAAACAAATGGAGACTCTGCTCCTCACCAGGAACTTCGAGGGCAGCCTCTGCTGTGTCCTTGGGAAGGAAAGGCTCCTTTGAAGGGCCGTTTGTCAGGGGGTGGTCCCTGCTGGGAGCGTTGTTTGGGATTTCAGGGAATTCCTCACTGTCAAACAGGCCATCAAAGCTGTCATTCCAGAGCTGCTCCTCTTCAACAGCAGCAGCCTTGGTAGATGACACAGTTTTGGACAAATGGGGCCTTCTTGAGGCACAGAGTTCCCTGGGAAGTGTCACTCTGGGATTCTCCAGGAGCAGCAGTGAAGGATCAGTTTTTGGGGATGAGGGGGAGACGCTGTCCTGCAGTGCCTCTGAGCGACCATCGGGGAGAACTTTTGGGGAAGGAGATCTTGTTCCTTCCTCTCTCATCAGGCTCTCCAAACCCTCCAGTTCATCCCCAGAGGGAGGGGACTGTGACAAAAGCCTTTGCACCTGGGAAAATGTTTGTTCCAGCCCCGGGGGCTCCTGGGGTGGCCCCAGGAGTGTGAAGGAATCCCTGCAGGATTCGGGGAGATAAAACAGGTCCGAGGCCACGGGGGAGGTCTCGTACCCCGAGTCCCTGTGGATCCTCCCCAGGGCCCCACAGGCTTTACCTGCAGGGCTGTTTCCCTGTGCTGCTGGACTGGCAGGGGTTTCAGGGCTGTCACTGTTGTCACACAGGTCAATAAATGCACTTAAGTCAAATGTCACCTCCAGCCCCTCGTCCTTGTCACTGCCTGGGTGAGAGTGTCCAGGCACAGCAAGCCTTGTTCCTGAGGGAGGGGCAGGAGGGTCCTGAGGCAACACAGGCACTTCCTCACTGAGTGCAGGAGCTCTTCTGGGAGCCTTGGCTTGGGTTATTTTAAAGGTGGTAAAGAACTCACTCCCGTCATCACCTGCATCAGGTGGGAATGGCTTTGGTTTGGATTTTGCCAGGTCTCTCCTGGAGCAGCGACCTCTCTGATCCCAGGGGGGGTTGGCCATGGAGGGATTCCTTTTGTTCCCTGGAATGGTCACATCTTCCATGCGTAGGTGAGGCTGGAGCTCCCGTTCATAGCTGCAGTCTCCCTGGGGACACAGGGCACTGGTTACCAGAGGCACACCCAGGGCTGCTCACAGCCAGGTTCCAAACAGGGACAAAGGTTTTGTTCTCCTGCAGAACTTCAGGACTCTGAATCAATTTTTCATGGATGTCTATAAATCTGCTGGTCAAAAGGCAACCAGCTCTGTTAAACATGCACTTGGGAATAGCACAGTGGACCTGGACATGGAGGATCTGAACAGAACAATTATTTTTTGGCAGGTCGGGCAGATGAATCCCTGGATTCTTTAATCACTGAAATTACATGAGGTACCTTTTTGGAGGGTGAGGAAAATTACTTTATAATTAGAGATTGGCTTGTCTGAAGATATTTCTGGAAGCAAGATCCAAAGCCACCTTCCAGGAATTTGAAGACTGATCCCTGACAGGGTTGGGGATCCTCTCTGGTTGCAGCAGGCAAAGCAAACTGTGCACCATTAACAGATTTTGTCATTAATCATCATCATCATTTCAACACCAATTTCACACAGATGCTGATGCTTAAACCATCCATTTGTAAAGATATCCAAAGAAACTCTAAGTCTGGATTTTTTAACTAAAGCTGCCTTAGGAGAAGGCTTAATAAAAACAGTGAGGAAAAGAATTGTCACAAGAGGGTTTTAGGATGATTTTGATCTGGCAGGTTGTAAATAATTCCTTTTCCTCAAGCCTGGTCAGAACACAGACTCAAGACATGGAATTCTTTGTCTGAAATCCAAGAGGAACAGCAAACCTGGTTCCAGTTCAGTGCCCAGGTGTCACCTGAGCAGAGGAGCATTGGAGTGACAATAACGGGGCTGGTAAGGATCTGTTTGGGTTTATCTCAGGAGCAACTGCCCCCTGCACAAGGGCTCAACTCAAGCATTTCAGCGTTACACAAACAAGACAGAAATTAAATGGATTAAGGATTAATCAGCTGCCAAACCACTGAACATGACTGAAATGGGAGGAGATGCTGTCCCTGCCCACCCCACGCAGTTCTGAGAGTGCAGTGCTGATCAGGCTTGGTCTAATACTGTCCTGCAACCCAAAATCAACCAAAGTAACAACCCCAAACCCTACAAACCCAAAATTAATCAAAGTACAACCCCAAACCCTACAAACCCAAAATTAATCAANTTCAAACCCACTCAAATACAACCCCCAAAATACAAACCCAAAATACAAGCTAAACCCCCAAAACCAACCAAAATACAATGCCCAAAACCTACAGATTCAAAACCACTCAAATACAACCCCTAAAACCTACAAACCCCAAACCAATGCAGTTTCCCAGAGCAGCTGTGCCTGCCCCTGGATCCCTGGCAGTGCCCAAGGCCAGGTTGGACACTGGGGCTGGAGCAGCCTGGGACAGTGGGAGGTGTCCCTGCCATGGCAGGGCTGGCACTGGGTGGGGTTTGAGGTCCCTCCCACCCCAGCCAGTCTGGGGCTGTGGGATCCCAGCACAGGCAGCAGGATCAGTGAGGAATTTCCCAGGAATGTCCCCAGGCCCCCCCACACCCCCTGAGTGGCTGAGTGGAGCTCAGCCCCCTGGAGCCTGGCAGTGCTGCTGGGGCCAGCCCAGAGCCAAATTTAGCATCTAGGGCAGAGCTGGGTGACCTGCTTTGGGCTCAGGGCTTGTGTAACTGCTCCACTTCCAGCCCAAACACTTTCTCCTGCACAAAACACCCCGGCCCAGCCAGGCCACTCCGTGCTGCGAGAGTGAAAGGGCACATTTGGGATTAGCACGTGCACAAATGGGGGACCTTAAATTACCTGCTCAGCTCCCCTCTAACCCAGAGCTCCAGGCTGTACCAGCTCCTCAGAAAATAGGTCAGGAGCAGGAAAACAGCTCTGAGATTATTGCACTCAATCAATGAGCCTGCCTGGAGTCACTGATTCCCTTTAAAAAACAAACTATGGTTTAGCATAGAAAATAGGA
This sequence comes from Hypocryptadius cinnamomeus, assembly GCA_013400635.1. Classification (NCBI taxonomy): domain Eukaryota; kingdom Metazoa; phylum Chordata; class Aves; order Passeriformes; family Zosteropidae; genus Hypocryptadius; species Hypocryptadius cinnamomeus. Next base: position 16,784 of record VYZP01018939.1, read on the forward strand.
AGAGAAAATGAAAATTTTAATATTAAATATATTATTATATTAATAGATTAACATAATAATATATTATATAGGATATATTATACAATTATAGAGTACATTATA
>VYZP01018941.1:0-15295 GCA_013400635.1 Hypocryptadius cinnamomeus
TATATATAGCTAGTGGAACTATAGAGAGTTTGACCAGAGGTAAGGGGCTCCAGGAATTGCCTAGGAATAACAGTTCCTATGGAGACAGCTTACCAGCTTACAAGGGGTGAAGGTTGCTTAACTTGTTTGGCCAGTGGACTTTCAGAAAGGGATCACTGAGTTTAGGACAGCATATTAAACACTGTACTGCACATACAACAATTTCTGAGCTTATTAAGAAGATCTGCCAGATCACAAATTCCAAAATGCCTATGGGGCAAGCTGCTTTTCTTTAGGCTTCTTATTTTCCTGAGAGGCACTTATGTCCTGTCTCTCCTCTGTCACCGTCCCAGCTCAACACACCAAATATTTGGAATGTTTCCCTAGTTCAAGCTTCCCTTCACAAATCCCTGGGAATAGTGAAGGAATGGCCCTTTAATGATCTAATGGGCCTGATCCTGCTGCCACTGAAGGTCTTGTTTGCTTGGGCTGGAAGGATCTGCTCTGAGTGGCTGGGTCTCTAGGGGTCTTTATTTCTTTTGCAGGAAGGTATAGAGGACGGAGCTGTGGTGTTTCTGCTTGGAAATAAATTGGATGCTGTGCGGAGAGAGACCCGGAAAGTGCCCAGGGTGGAGGGGGAAAGGCTGGCGAAGGTGTGACTCAGTGCTCTGCTGTTTGATTTGCTCTGCAGCCACCCTCCAGCTGTGAGCAGGGCAGACTGGCTGGCAGAAAGCCCTTCTTGGAGCCCTTTTCCAGTATGGTACCACCCATCCCCTGTTTCTCCAATGTGGCAGGTACCCAGGTCCCTCTGGTACAAGGGAGGATGAGGTGGTGGCCTGTATGTGGCAGACAATGACCCTTGAGCAGGCTCATGTATTTCTCTTGGGGCTTGATGCCTCGTTTCACTCTTTCGGAGGGGAACATGCATGGCTGATTTCCCATTTGAGGGCTCCCTAATGCAACATCATCCTGCCTCTTTCCTCACTCCCTTGTCTGTCTGCCTGCTGAGTGGCAGGAGACAGGGTTTCAAAGGTGTTTCCTGCCTTCTGGACTCGCAACAAAAAGGTAAGGGAATCAAAGTACCCTGGACAGATCCAAACAACTACCCCAGTGCTCCCTTTTGGACACTCTGGCTTGGCCCCCAATGCTGAAAAAGCATCTCCTCCTCCTCCTGGGTTGGTGAGCAGGGTGTGCACCCCAGCAGGGTAGCAGCCACCCTCCTGGCTCCAATGGCTCTTGGCAGGGTTCCTGGGGATGAGGGTGGGCCAGCTCCCAAGGCTGTGGGTGAATGGTGATGGTGAAGATCTGGCAGTCACCGTGGGTGCTTGCTGTGCTCTCTGGCAGGAGTACAAGGCTGTGTTCTACGAGTGCAGTGCCATGACTGGCTACAACATCATGGAGCCCATGCTGCACATGGCCAGGTCAGTGTACATGAACAGGCACCCTGGGACACTTCCCCAGCTGGAGGTGGCTGGTGTGGGCTCTCCTGGGGAATGGGCAAGAAGAGGGAGGTGTCAGAGACGAACTTTTTGTTACATCCCAAAAGAGACTTGACTCCAGGTCCTTGTCTTTTGTGCCTGGAAAGCACCAAGTGTAGACTGGACTCTGTACAAAAAGCTTCACCTGGTGGAACTGCCTATTGCAAGATTAGGAGTTAAATTTGAATATTTCATCACAAAAACCTTGCATACTGTCCCAGATTTTAAGCTGGTGTTTTCAGTTTGAAGTCTTCCAGCAGCTCTAAGGGTTCTTTCTTCCCTATCTTAATAAGCACTGTACAGACTGAGCTATTTCAGTGGCAATCATTTTAAAAGGAGGTAAGATGCTGTTCAGCTGAAAGAAATTTGCTCTAAAATTTTTAGTTTAAAAAGAGTAGTTTTTGGAAAAAAAGTATTTCAAATCTCACAAGAAAACTATCCTTTTGTTTTCTTTTATCTCTTCACCTCCTCCTGCATCATCTGTGTTAAAGCCACAGCAGGACTTAGCTGTACATTAACTGGGCAGATTAATTTATCAGCTAGGTGAATTACATCTCCCATAGCACGTGCCTTCAGCATGCTTTATTACCATGGTGCTGCCCAAGATGGCCCAGACAGGTGGAGCAAACAACCCAGGATTCTGACATCCATAGGGGATCTTGGGAATAAGGCACAGGCCACTCACACTGGTGCTCAGATTACTAAGTCATGTTACCTGCTCTTGTATGTGTCCAGTTTCTTTCCCTGTTCCCTGGAAATGCATGCTCATTCTCTGTGTGTGATTTATCTAGCCCAACTTCCAGAGAAGTCCAGTCTTTGGGCCTGTCACTTCTTGCAATCCTAAATGTAAATCCTAAATGGGTGATGGAGAGCAAAGGGCAGAGGCAAATGCCTTGGCAGGAAGAGCTCAGTAACCAGGTTGTGTTCTTGATCTGTGCTGCTCTTTCCAGGTTGCTGACAGCACAAGAAGACAGGCAGAGGGAGAATGCCCTGCAGCTGGAGGATATCAGCAGGAGGAAAGGGTGCTGCACATAAAGCACACCAATGTGGCAGCAAGAGACACGTGCCAATGCAGTATCATGAAGCTGGGGGTTCCTTTCAAGCAAGCTGAATTTGATGGTATCAGCTCTCTAGAGGCTTGGGGAAGGTGCAGCTTTTCCCAGTCTGTGAATTTTGAGGCATAAATCAGGCCAAAATGTGCATATTATATGCACTGTTCTATTTCCCGAGTCTGCATGCAGCCCTGGTCTCTAGAGGCCTCTGCTTCTTTGTGGGAATTTGGCTGGTCTTAGCTAGCAGCACAGACTGGGCCTTCTGTCTGGAGAGGTTGGTTCCCTGTAAAGGGATGAAGTCTTGTTCCTGTTCTTTCTGGCAAAGAAGTGGCCTAGCAGCAGAGAGCAGAGGACACAGTGGATCTGTACTAAATAGAATTTCCATGTAAGAGAGAAAGATATTATTTTAAATGTGGGCTAGATCTAGGTAGTGATCCATCTGTCTCAGAGAGAAGCATCTCCTCTTGGTTCTGCAGCAGCAGTGCTCAGCTGAGAGCCTGCTGTGGTGAGTGAGAACACTTCCACCGCTTCCTGCAAGATCTGGATCGGGCCCTGGATTTACTGCAGCATTTGGCTGGGCTTGTCAATATTGCAGTTAACAGATTCCATATGTGATTTGATAGGACGAGTCATCCCAATGGCTTTCATTGCTTTGTCACCCTTATGGACTTTTTTACTGTCCTACTGTATGTTTACAGAACACAGAGCCGCTGCCCTGGGACCCGCAGGCATGTGCTGCTGATTCGTAGCCCATTGCAGCAGCTGTCTGTACAAACCAGGGGAGCCATATATAGCCTGTTTTAAGGCTGAATGCTGCCTGTTTTCTCCCATTCTCTTATCCTCTCCTGAAGAATCTCCAGCAGCTTGGAACTGCCTCACCCACAGTCCTGAAAGATCCCACTAGAGTGCTTTGAAATGCATCTGGATGGAAGCACAAGGCAGCTGCCTGTGTGAAATGTACCTTTTTCTCTTGCAGGGACCTTGAACAACAGCCTCACTTGGCTGGTGAAGGGCCTGAGACAGAGCCAGACTGAATCTGTTCCCATTGGGAAGGGCCCTTTTTGTCACTAAGGGGCGGGGCAAAGCAGGGCAAGGAGAAGCAGGGCAGGAGTAGAAACTGTCCCCAAAGTGCTCCTGTTGGCAAAGCTGCTGTGGTGCCTGGGCATGGAGCTTCTAGGGTGCGATGCTTTCTGGTTTGCAGCTCAGCAGCTCTCAAAGCCTTGGGATTAAGTGAGATTTTTTGTTAGTGCCCTTTCCCCTTTTGTCTTCAAGGCTGTTTCTGTATGTGACTCTGACATTTTAGGCACAAGATGTGATACTGCAGCTGTGACGCAGTCCCAGACCTTGCAGTGTAGGGAAGGCCTGTACTTGTCCATAGTCTTTCCTCTCTTGGGATGAAGCAGTTACTCTCAATGTCTATTTATTGCACAGATTTTGCTGGGAATATCCCAGGCAGGAAAAGTGCTCTGAGTCACCTACAGACATCAGTAGTACAAAGAATTTCCATGGCACCTCCTGGTGCCCTTCTGATAGGAAAGAGGAAGTTTTTATCTGGAAGAGCAGGATTTCTGAGTAAAAGGAAGAGCTAAAAGTAGTGAGATCCTGCTCAGTCCTTACTCTTGGCTGGCTGTGGCTCACACTGTTTAACTGCACTAACGCCTTCCAGAGATTGGGAATCAGAAAGCTACAAGAGGCCCTGAAGGAACCAGGGTAGCTGGTGTGGAGCCTGGAGTAAGACCTACAGTGCTGCCAGGGGAACTGCTTGTGCTTGCAAGAAGCGATTTTTGGGAAGGGGAATCCACACTAAGGTGTTCTGAACCTGCACCTCCCACGCTCCGTACACAGCACACCCGAGACAAAGGCGTGAAACACGGCTGACACACAAATAGGGGCCAGTTCTGTGTATTACCTTTATCAGTGCTGTCACACTGCAATGGCAAGAACCAGCAGGTTCTTTCAATGTACAACCTTAAGTATGTTTTCTTAGTGTGCAAACAGTGCAGGCAATAAAGAAATGCTGTCTTACAAGTGGTTGTGTTGAGAGATTTTTTTACAGGTGCTGCAGGAGATCAGCCTCCCATCTTCAATCACTGATCCTAGTGTGACCTTCCCTTTTCACTGCTCAGGAAGTGGCCTCTCCCCCATGGTGGTACACAGGTGGTCTTACAAGCAGGGAGAGTTAACCTGGAACCCATGTCTTGGGGGCAGCTCAGAAGAAATTAATCTCCAGTGTTTTTTTACCTCCTTTAAGCAGCCAGAGTCTGTCCAGCTCATTAGGGAAGGCAGAACATGGAGGAGAAAAAGGGGAGACACTTCCCCAATGTCTGGGGGTATAGTGCTTTCAGAGAGGGATAGGTTCTCACCTTGTTACCTGTATCCATATAACTAAACCTTTATTTTATTTATGTCCCATGCATCCTTTTCACTAGAATTAGGAATTTGGTTGCTTTTAATCCTTGTGCCCTGGCATGGCTCCAGCTGGATGTTCATGCATTATAGAACTAATCACTCTGCAGTTTTGACCAAACAAATTATTACTCATTTCCCCTGCTGTAAACTGATAGCACAAGTATTTCCTTGTAACATATAATTTTTGTAAGCAGGAAAGGGTGGATTTTTGTTTCAAAGATGACAAAGTGGCACAGAATTTGAGTAGGCTGAGCTTGGACAACGGTTAGCAGCAGGGTTGGGGTTTATTACTGGAAGGTCTTTTGTTGTCTCTCAGCACAATCATTAAATGTCCTGTTGGAAGACCGAGGGGTACGTTGCTAGTTTTTAAACCTGATAACAGACCTAAATGAGACCAAAGTTTCCAAAAAGTTCTTCATTTTACTACATCCCCCTTTTTTGTCAGAATCTCTCCTGCCTCTAAATGGAAGCTCTGGGAGCAGCCACTCTTTGTAACTGACTGCTGGAAACTGTAGCATAAATGCAAATAATGAGATATCCTGAGGGGGCATGAGATGAGGGAGGATGCAAAATAAGACTGCCTGGGGGCTTATATATTCACCATATTGGCTCCAGTCTCTTAGTGAAAAAGTGACTTTTTGCACATAATTTGTAAGGTATTTTGGAATCATATCACAAGAAAGTACTCTTCTTACAGCCTGGGAAGCCTTATCCTGGTACATGCAACAGTGCACCTGTGTACACAATCAGGTGTAGGGGCAAAAGCAAAAAAGCCAGCTGCTCTGATAAGTAGCCGTGGCCCCACAAATCCCTGCAGGCTGGCAAATGGACCTCACTCTGCTTTGCTTTCACTTGTCTGTTTCATGTCAATATGCTAAGGGTAAGCATAAGAGGATTAGGCTGACAGCATCTCTTTGAAAAGCCAAAACAGGGCTGAAAAGAGAGCATTAAGCCACGGTGTTAAATCTGAAGCTTTTCCACAGAACAAATCCAGAAATTGCAAATGTTTGCGATGTTGTTTTCTAGTACCTTCTTTATTCCAGGTCCAAGGGACCTTTTCCATTTACACACAATTAATGAGTTCCTGCTATGGGGATCATGCAGTCACTCACACATTATTATTTTCTGTCCTGTCACCTTCTTCTGTTTGTGTCTTTTCATCTTTTTACTTGTTGATTGCTTAGACTATAAACATATATATATTTGTTGCATTAATAAGTAGATGGGACTCGGTTTCTTCATGCAAAAAAGTCAGTTCTTTATTCACAAAGCTCATATTCATAGGAAATATCAGAAGGCACTTAGACCTAACTGGCTAACAATACACTGACAGTTTATTGGCCGGTAAATGGCTAGGCTGTATGTCTCTCAAATCTCTCTATATTTGGTTAGTTTACATATTTTGTTCACTGATTCCTATGGGACAGATTTCTTGTTTATTACAGGTACAACTTATTTTCCTTTCTAAGAGTAAGTTGGTATGCAAACAGATTCTCAGGATTTCTTCACCTGGGGACCTAGCCAGCTGCACTTAGAAGAAGTAACAGGCCAGCTGGTAATTCAGCAGAGCAAGGCCTGATTTCATAAGGCCTTTCTTTCATAATATCTTTACCTGCATGTAACATATATAGACCAAGTACTTAATCTCCAATTATAAATGTATCTCACAGCCCATTATACACCTTCAAATGCTCTGTTTGGCAATCTCCTGTTCAGTGCCAATAGACCCAGGGCCCTGCAGTTCAGAGCTTTGTTAGGAGGTGCTCATTACTTATCTGGTTATTGGTGAGTCACAGAAATTTTGGTTGGCGTGGCTATGATAATCCAGCTCCAGCCTCTCCAGCCTGCAGGGCATGTTTATATACATATGATGCTGCAAACACTGAAAATACTAGTCCACAGGAGACATGACCAGGTAAAATTAGTCTCCTCAAGGTAAACAAGTATCTGCAGTAAAAAAAACCACAAGCTACTATTCCAGCAATAAACTGGAATAGTAGGTGGGGGTCCTGTGGTGTATCTTGCCTGTACCTGCAGGCTCTTCAAGCACAAAGAAGCACTTTGTGCCTGGTCATGCCCTTTTGCTGACCCAAATCTGCTGGGGTGGTTATGTGGTTTCCTCTTTGGGTATGAAATCCCATGGCAAGAAGGCAGTGGCCCAGTGTGGCAGCTACCCAGGGCTCCACCAAGGAGGGCCAGGACCTGGGCAGGGGCTGGTGTCCCTTGTGGCTTCCAGGTTCTGCCATGTATTTCCCTGCAACAAATCTGTCAGTGTGCAAGCAAGCTGATCCCCCAAGGCTCTGTTTGATCACTTGGTTCTCCGGCAGCTCTCAGCTAAAGTGAGCTCACTCCTTGGGAAGGATGAAGTGATTTCTGAGTTGGGCACATGCAGAAGTTAAGGCAAGCATCCAGGAGGTTCTAAACTGGCCTCTCCATTCCCTGCCAGATCTCCTCTCTTCATCCCACTCCTGAAAAAACATATGAGGCCACTCAGCCGTGGAGACGGCTCAGGTCTTTCCCTGGGAGCATCCCTCGCCCAGGGCTGCTGCTTAGCACAGAATTATGCGGGCTGTGGCTCAAGTGAGGTAATGGGAGGATGAGGCAATGTGCCAGTCAGGGCTTGATCTTGATTTACAGGCTGTTTCATGGAGAACACTTTTAACAAGCAGGTTTGACGCCTTAAAAAAAAAAAAACCCANCACAGCGCGGCACCGGGCCCCGTGTGCGGCAGCGGGGCCCGGGCTCCATCCGTCCCTGCCCGCACCCCGCGCCCGTGGGGACCTGGCCGCGGCCACCCGACCCCGGCTCTACCGCAGCACCGCTTTGCTTCCCCTCCAGCGCCCTGTGGCATTGCGCAGCTCTGCAGGGGCTTGGCCCTTGTACGCTTTGTTGGTTCTTTTTTCCCCTTAGAAAAGTGTTTTAACCTGTTGCGGGTGGTGCCGTAAACTTTGCACAGCCCGCGGAATTCGTAAAGGTGTTCTGAATGTTGCCATAAATCTTGTGAAACGATTATTACCCCCCTTCTCCTTGTGTTCAGTCAGATATCCCTGTTGTACAAATAAAGAGTTGGCCTTTATGCTGGGCTTGTAAGACCCTTGTAGGCGGAGGAGGGGGAGAACGAGCGCTTGTTTACCACAGCGTCCGGCGATGTTCTGTTCCCTTCTTTTTCTGGAAGCTGCATCAGATGGGGAACTGATGGCAATGGGTTATTTCTGCACCGTGGTGTTGCTTGCCGTGAGGAATCTTTACTAGTAGCTTCTTCTTCCTGTCCTCTCATGAAGAACATAAACTGCGGTATTTTTTTTTATTTTTAAAGTCTGACTTTTCCTGACGGCTTTTGTAATCAACTTGTTGCAGTATCCTATTGAGTTTTAGCAGTGACATATCTTTATTTCAGGCTACTCTATAGCATCCCTTAAATTCTGCACTGCTTCACTTCCTTTGTCCTCCTCCAGTGCTTCCTGGCTTTCTCTGAGGGTTCATGTGGTGCCCTGTAGGAAAAAGGTTGATTGAAATAGCATCACCCATCAGAGGCTGTTTGTTCAAGCAGTTTTGAAAGATGTCCCTTTTGAGAAAACACATTTCCTTTGACACTTCAATGTTCCATTGCCAAGGTTCTTAGGGAAACTTTTGGTGTGATGGGTGGTCTTACCAGCTGGTATTGCGGAGGCTGAAGAGTCTCTTAGCGTGCCACCAGTAAGACAGATGTCCGTCCCAGTCCTCCTGGGTGACTGTCATTGCTGCCAAAGGGCTGTCTGTGGTGGGGGGAGCAGAGTGCCTGTCTTGGCTGAGCTGTTGTGGAGCTCATGGTAACTAGAAGAGTCAGTGCAAAAGTTTCAGTGCGTTTATATTCTCTGAAGCATTTTGAGTGCCTAGGACAGGCAGTTCCCAGTCTGTGGATTGTTGGAAGCTGGGGAAGCATCACTTATGCTTTATGTGTCTGGTGACAGGTCCCTATCAAAGGCACAAGCCTGGCTTGCACAGGTGGGCTCTGGTTTGCTGCAGCTGCTCTGGCGTGCCAGCACTTCTGTGTCAGATGCCCTTGCTGGAAGCTTGAGCTGTGAGCTGGAGGAGGTGGCAGCTTTTGAGCTCCTCCATGTAATTCACCTCAGATCACATCCTTGCTGTGTAGTTTGCTGATGATGTCTTTGAGCTCCTGGTCTGTATTTACTTCTGGTCATATGCTGTATTTCTGCAGAAAGTGTGTTTCATTCCAAACTGTTGCTTGTGTTCATTGTCCTGTTGCTTCTGCACTGGAGGAGAATGACTCCCCTGGCTGCCTGGTAAAAGTCCTGGCACTCCCTGGAAACTGCCTTTTCTGAGTGATTGAAATAATGTCCCTTGTGTGACACTTCATTTTGCTCCGGAGTCTGAGATGGTTAATCCCTCTTGTGGTACATTTTGTGACAGTTTAACCAGTTTTATTTCTCCTAACTCAAAGCAGGTGTGTTAAAGGGGTTTTATTTGCTACTTGCAGTGTCCGAAAGTTTTTCTCTTTGGGTGTGATACATTCTTCAGTAAGGGGGTGGAAGAAAGCTGCTGGTATTCCCTTGTCAAGCAAAAATGCTCCGTGGGAGTGGCTGTGAAGGGCTCTCTTTCCCCTTAGGAACTTTCCAGCAGGCCTATCATTCCCAGCAAATAAAAGTTGTATCATGACTTGAACTGTTTCCATTGCATGTGCACAGAAGGCAACAACTCCCTAGCTCTTGAGACAGCCCTGAGGGGGTGGATTAGAGAGCTGTGTCTCTTCTAGCCAGGTTATCCCACTGGCAAATTCACTTGTTCCTTCTACATAGTTTGGCTTCTTAGCTCACGAACACATTGAACTATTGGTTATGGATGGAAGGAAAATGTGTATTTACATGTGTGTGTTTGTCATCTTTTATCACCATGTGTGATAGTCTGCCACAAGCAGACTATCCTCTCTGCCATTTCCAGGTAATTTGATCATTTATAAAGCAATCATACTGTCCTTCTGTTCTTCTTGTGCCTTCTAAGGCAGAAGCTTAGAAAGAAAAAAAATTGACAGCCTCTGAAAAACAAAAGGGTAGCTGTGCTTTTTCATGTCCCAGTTTACCATTACTATCCCCAGTGGCCTCATCAGCCTTGTTCCTTAAGCCTCCTGAGAGGATGTTCTACTCCTCAACTCTACTGTATTCTGCTCTTGAGCTCAACACTGGGTTATCTCCAGCTCTCCCTGGGTGTGTGCACTGACAGCTGAGGTCATGGAAGCCTGAGGGAGGGGGGCTCCTAGAAGTGACAGCTCATCTCAGCTTCTCTGGCTTTGAGGAACAGAAGCTTAAGTCTCCCTGGTTGTTTAAAAGCCTTCAAGATCCTAAGGCTGTAGACCAGGTCTCCTTCTGTCTCACTTGCTCATCCTGCCTTTCAGACCCTGAATGTGGTTTTTCTTTTTGCCAGAGCAAAGCTGAAATGAAATGAACAGTGTCACTGTAAAACCATCCCATATTGCCATTCTTTTTTTTTGTACTGCATTTTGACAGAGCTTTTCCCCAGGATGGTGACCATCTTCCCAGTCTGTGAGAAATATGCTTTTCCCTGCTACCCTGTGTCTGAAGCCAGGGTGTGGAGGGAAAAATGAGGAATGGCAGGTGTGTGGAATGGAGATGAGGTGTTGTGTCAGTTCTGTGGAGAGTGCCTCATCCCATCCCTCCCCACAGCACAGAAGCTGTTGGCTGCCAGGCCCTCTTGGCAGGGATCTGCCCTATAGTAGCAGCACTGCTGATGGGCATCTCACTTCAGTGCTCCTTTCTGTCCTGCCTGCCAGACTCCTCTGGTTGTGATCTCAACAGCCTGGGGTCCTTGGGGAATGGACTCAGGGAATCCTGTGTCCTGGCTGCTGGCGGTAACAAAACTCTTGGCAAAATGAGCAGGAGGGTGATGACTGTTTTCCACTCCTGGAATTTCATGGCTGAGTAAGAGATATATTTTGGGGTCTGGGCATTTGGGTGTGACCAGCTTGGTCTGTGATTCTAGCCTGAGTTTTTTGTGCTGGTCAGGTGGTTATGACCCCAGTCCAAGCTGGAAAAATGCTATGCAGCTCTGTATGGCCAGAGTGCAATAAGCTCAACATGGGACTGAAAGTGTGTCCAGCTCCTTAGAAGGATGGAAGCATGAATTGATGCCATGACATGCCAGCTGGGCTTTTCATGGAGTTACACATATATGTGTGTGTGTGTGGTGTACTTCATGCATGCTTTTGATGCCAGTAGTGGTTGGACATTATTGGAGGCAGGATACTGGTTTAGTGGGATAAGGAAGGACATCAGGAATTCTGTTCTGCAACAGTTGAGGGAGGGTCCTTGGCAACTGTTTAAATTCATTTGGATGCTGATTTACAGGCACTGTCTGCAGGGTGCAGCCAAGCAAATACACACTGTGCAGCTCTGATTGACGTTGCATTGCCTGCATCCCTGTAGGCTGCCATGGAGCTGCCTTTCCTACCTGCTGAGGTGAGTGCATCCCAGAGAGGGAGTGTGGAGGATGTGGGGTATGGCACAGCCTCTTAAGAGAGGTGGAAATGAGAGGGAGGAAATGTGTGGGAGGTGCAAGAGAGGATGTTGCTCAGACCCACAGGTTGTTCCTGGCGGTGGTAATGAGGCTTCATAAAGAAAAGTCGAGGCAGAAGTCGGTGACATAAAATGTTTGGCATTGACCATTGTTTCTTATCTGTGGCTGGTGCCAGATCTGGATACAAAAGGAGCAAAGTTCACTTTTTCAATCCAGGTTTTCTTTACTTTTATAGGAAAGAAAGCAGCAGTGGGGAACTGGGGCAGTGAGAAGAGTTGTAAGGGTGAGTGCCTGTGCTTTCGTGAAATCTGTCCTTGTAGCTGTGATCTGGAAGTTGGACACTCTTAAGAAACGGTGGAGTTGGGCTGAAATTTGCAGCATGTTTCCCAATGTCTTTGCCACTGTAGGAGAGGGGTAGGTTTGAAGGAAGAAACACCTTTTGGAGATGCTGTGGGAGAAAGATCTGCTGTGCTGTACAAATGGATGAGGTGAAAACATGTCTGATACCTCACCCTGGAACACTTCTGCTCCTTTGGAGAAGAAGTGGACAGGAGAAAGATCAAGCAGATGATTACTGTTTTGCACTATTGGCATTGCATGGTGGAATAACAGGTGTGTGTTGGAGTCTGGGCTGCATTTGGATCTTGGTGATCTTGCTGGACTATCCAGTCCCAGCCAGAAAAGTGCTGTATAGCTCAGTAGGTGCATCTTAGACAGGAGTGCAATCAGCTCAACACAGACTGAAAGTAGTCCTTGGCAGCTCTTTCAGTACAAGCATATGACTTACCAGCATAGCTGGAGGATGAACAATGGATTAGTTGGCTCATTCACTAATGAAATTCAGTTAAAACTGGGACCAAGACTGGTTTGAGGCAGGAATTACTGTGGGAGGTAGGAATTACTGTGGGAGAGGTTTCTGTTTTGTCCGGAGTGAGTCGCTGACCTGTTATCTGCTTGAGTAGCAGCCACAATGCCTTTGTGATTTTTAGGGAGTACTCTGACCCTCATTGTCCACCGCGGTGCAACAAGAAAGAAAATAAGGAGGAAGGAGGGTTTTGGTGAAATTTATCTGCTGTCAGAGCCAACTGGCAGATGGCAGCCATGCTGACATTTCTGACATGCCAGGCAGTGAGCAGGACTTTTGTAGTGTCTGACAAGGCAAGCGTGAGTCACGGCTTGTGAATGTCAGTATTTCTTCTTAGCTTTGGTGGAATCCAGAAGGGAGGAATTCATATCCCACATCTCACCCCCATTGCCCTGGGAACAGAGATGGTTGGCTTCTTTTCTCCATGGTCACTGCAAGCTGCATGCAGAGCTCCCAGGGAGGTGGTGGGCAGCTGTGTGTGCCATCACAGGGGTGTGCAGTGAGTGTAGAAGCCAGGCACATGGACACATGGGAGCAGGAAAGAGTCTCGTGGTTCTGTGTTGAGTGCTGTGTGCAAGGAATGTGTGGATGGGAAGGTGTTGGGCTTTGTGCTTGTGGTTTTGGCTGTGGAAGCATAGAAAGGGTGAGTCCAGTCCTGTGTGGAAGTACCACTGGCTGAGGAATTGACCTGTGGTTGGTTGCAGGTTTCCCCTTGCTAAGTGCAGTATTTTTTATATAATTATATTTTGCAATATAATTTTCCATCTTTGCTGGGAGACTTGGCTAAAGGTGAGAGGTCTGCTGCAGGTGAGGAGATATTTGGTGTGGTCTCCAATATGCCTTGTCCACTTGGAGGGTTTTTAAAAGGACATATTTCTTGTTATTGGGAGGACCTCTTCCTATATTGGGGGAAGAAGAACTGTCAGGCTGGTTCCTGCACCTTTCAGTCCCAGTTGTCTGGGTTTTATCCTTCTCCTGAGCAGGGAAAGAGTGCAAGTGTCCGGCTGAGCTCATGTTTGAGGAATGAGGGCTGTGCTCAGCCTCAGAAATGGGCTCTGGAGAGCCAAACAAAAGCCTGTTCTGTCCATTGTGCACCCCACAGGGCTCACCTCTGATGTATGCAGTGTGTCTGAATCAGAAAGAAAAAAAAGGAACTTAAACCACTGTGCTTAGACTGGGACAAGATCGTGGCTGCTGACTTCACTGAACTGTTTGTGCCCTCAGGCACTGTGGAATCGTGCATCCTGACTCACAGGTGTGCTGCTAGAAGCCTGGGAGGAGGGAAAAGCAGACAGTTGCAGAGGAAGACCTCTGCTTTCACTGGTGTCATGAGCTTTACTTTGGCTGCAGCTGTCTCCATGTGGAAGAGAACCCCCTTGTAGAAAAAAGGGTTTATTGTTTGCTACTTCATCGAGAATATTAACAGTCTTTTAAGAAAAAAAGAAGGGAGGGGGAAGCCAACTTAGGTGAGAGCAGTAAGAGTAGGCAAAATAAATGATTGTAGTTGCATCAATGTGATTCTTGTCAACACATTTACAGGGGGATAAGTGGGAAGCTGGTTTCTCTGTGTGTGAGGGCACAACTGCTGTGGATCATCAGTATCCTCATAATTTTTGACACTGATAAGCATGTGTGGCCAGCTCTGGTCCCCTCTCCCTGCATTATCCTGCCCTGGGCAGTCAGAGCTAGAACACTCTTTTGGCTGAGGTGAATAATAGGAGGAATATTTTCTGTGCTAGAATTGACTTGGTTATTTCCAGCATGAATTTTAAGGTTTTTCTAAATTCTTCAAAAGCAAGAGGTAAGTTTTGTTTTCTGGGTTCCTCTCTCCTTGTCTATGCTAGAGGAACCTCATTTTCACAGTGGGCATTTAGTATTGAAGATAGTGACTCGGTTTCTTCAGACGCTTTTGACTGTGTTGTTCTTGGATTTTCTCTTGGGTATGTTTTGCTTTTAATATTTAAGGACTTACTGAGAATCTTAATCTACAAGTGAGCCATGCTGTGGACTGCTTTTCTCCTCCTGCTCACTAATGGCATTGGATAAATTGAAAGGTGGATAATGAGTCTGCCCAGCAACAGAGAGCAAAGTGCTCTGCTGCTTTCTGCTGAGCTCAAAGNTCTGCCATGTATTTCCCTGCAACAAATCTGTCAGTGTGCAAGCAAGCTGATCCCCCAAGGCTCTGTTTGATCACTTGGTTCTCCGGCAGCTCTCAGCTAAAGTGAGCTCACTCCTTGGGAAGGATGAAGTGATTTCTGAGTTGGGCACATGCAGAAGTTAAGGCAAGCATCCAGGAGGTTCTAAACTGGCCTCTCCATTCCCTGCCAGATCTCCTCTCTTCATCCCACTCCTGAAAAAACATATGAGGCCACTCAGCCGTGGAGACGGCTCAGGTCTTTTCCTGGGAGCATCCCTCGCCCAGGGCTGCTGCTTAGTACAGAACTATGCGGGCTGTGGCTCAAGTGAGGTAATGGGAGGATGAGGCAATGCGCCAGTCAGGGCTTGATCTTGATTTACAGGCTGTTTCATGGAGAACACTTTTAACAAGCAGGTTTGACGCCTTAAAAAAAAAAAAACCCAAAAAAACCACCAAAAAAGCCGCTCCATCTGGAGTTCGCGTAACGTGTTGCCTGCGGCAATGGAAACGGCAACGTGAGCCGCAGGAGCCGGGAGCCGGGGTGGCGAACGGCGCCGCAAAGCACGGGCGGCCAGCCCCGGCCGGAGGGCCGAGCCGAGCGGGCCAAGAGCGGCCGGCTAGCGGGGGAGGAGGCCGGGGCCGGGGTGGGCCGGGCCGGCCGCGCCTCCCTCCCGCCCTCCTGAGGGTGCCTCCCGTCCCTCCCTCCCCGGCTGCCTCCCTCCCGCACAGCGCGGCAGGTCGGGGCGTGCGGCGGCGCGGAGCGGCGGCCCAGGGTGAGGCGGAGCGCCCGAAATGGCGGCACCGGTGGGACGGGGGAGGCGGGGGGCGAGGCGGCCCCGGGGGAGCG